>JAQQTN010000028.1:16886-30227 GCA_029379255.1 Theileria luwenshuni
CATCCTATATTAGTTACATTGATCTGATAATTGTCGTTAAAAAGTCTTTAGTCAGTGTTAACGGATTTTAAGGCAAGACTTCTTCAGATACTCGTACTCGGTGTTCTCCTGGTGCCTCAGCAGGGCGTTGTGAGACTTGTCCCTCTCAGATCTGTAGTACTTGATGAAGGTCCAGCAAATTAGACAGAATGAGGCGTTGAGGATCCTTAAAACAACCGATGATACGTTAGGGGTTCTGTTAGACTTCAGGTGTAGGAGAGCCTTTAGGGTTAGGGAGAATCCGCCCAGGTCCCTTATTCCCTCAAACAGGTAGTATATTGAGAGAATGAAGGCCGAGTAAAAGACTATGTCCCAGAAGAAGGGAATGTGCTGATATAGGTTTAAGGACAGAAGAATCTTCGAGTATTCGTAGAAATAGTGGCCGGGAGTGGTTTTTGAGGCCAGAAAAAGGGAAACCATAAGGCCCACAAAGTTGTAAACAAAAAGAAGCCGATACATCCCAAACCCCTAAATAATTTACTTTTTTTCTGAAAAAAAGGCTATACTAGGTGGGAGGTAGTGGTTTAAAGACCGAGATTACCATTGGAGTTAAAAAGATTGAAGTAAATTGAAGGTTTGCTAAAAGGGCATTTATAAAGACTATAAAATTAAAGCGATAAAGTAAGTTAAAGCCAGTTGTCGATATTAGGAGTTAGAAGATCTCCTAATTAATAAAAATACAGGGGTAATAAAGCAGATTGGTTAATGATTGAGTCTCAAAGTCGAGATAATCTAAAAATGCGTGATCAAGGTTAAAACAGGATAAAAAACAGAAAATTAGGTTCACAATTTAAGAAATACAAATTATATGTGCTTTCAGGGAATTAAAGGGTGGAAAAAAGGGACTAAAGGGGGACTTGTCCTATTGTGGAACTTATAGGGTTGTGTATGAGTGGAAACTAACATAGTTTTTAATTAACTTATTTTACCATGTAAAATACACTAAAAATGGACTTTGCGACTCAGGCCCAGGATTCTGAGTCTTTCTGTCCAATCTACTTGGATATAGATGCAAACTTCGAAGGAACGCTAAACTCAGTCAAGAAAAACCTCGAAGATAACAGTATGTCCAAGAAAAAGAAAGCAATGGAAGATATCCTACTGAGTATGTGTAGTATTAGGGATCTTAGATAATTTATAATATTTTGAATTAAAAATGAATAATTGGATGAATACAAAATTAAAAATAAATCAATTTTGACAATTCTAATTAAAATTTAGTGCACCTGAAAGGAGAAGATGTGTCGAGCCTGTTGATGGACATAATAAGATTCGCGGTTCCGAGCACGGATCACAGGATTAAGAGGCTGGTGTACCTGTTCTTCCAGACATTTGACATGTGTAAAAAGGATGGAACGCCAAGAGATGAAGTGATACTGGTGTGGTAAGCAAATAAAATAAATTAAAAATAATAAATAGTAACGCACTGAGAAATGACCTGAACTCGCCGAACGAATTTGTAAGAGGGTCAGTGCTGAGGCTGCTTTCGAGACTGACGATATTCAACATCATACAGCCATTGATTCCCAGTATAATAAACAACGTGGTAAGAGTTAAAGGAAAATCAAAAATAATTAGGAACATAGAGAGCCATACGTATACAGAAACGCACTTCTGTGTCTGACGAACATATCGGAACAGTTCGGATCGGACTTGGTAACACCGTCATTTACAACAGTGGAAAATTTTATAACAAGTGTAAGAAAAGTTGAAATTTAAAAAAATTAATTAGACGGATGATGTGTTTGGAACTGTCAGGGCATATAAGCTGCTGGAAAGCTGTAACCTGGATCTGTGTATACAGTTCATACTGGCAATAGAAGGTATAATAATAATAATAACTGTAACAATAGTAATAGTAATAATTATAATAACAATAATAACCATAATAATAATAATTATTATGGAATATTTTAATATTAAAATTAACGATTATTTAGCAAATCTGCTTAATTTATCGCCACTGATACACCTAGCAATACTGGTGTCGTTTGAAAAGCTATCAAGCATAAACCCGGAAATCGCACAAATGATGATGAGAATACTGACATTACTGCTACAATTCTCAAACAATAACTCAGTGCTGTACTATTCAGCAAATTTACTGTTAAAATATCATAGAAATTACGCAAACAGTGAGTTTAACAACAATAATGACAATAATAATATTAACAATAATAATAATAACAATAATAACATTATTAACAATAGTAATAACAACAATGATAATAGTAATAATAACAATGATAATTAACAACAAAATAAAATAGAATAATAACAAAACTAACAACAATAAAATAATAACTATTATTAGACTTGGAGGATGTGCAAGTTTGTTGCAAGTGTCTGATCAAGGTGATGCTGAACGAGAGTGACCTGAACGTGAAGATGACGGTGTTGGACAAGCTGAAGATGATACACGCCAAGACCTCGTCGATGAACATGACGCACGTTCTCGAAGATTTTGTGAATGACCTTTTGAAGGGGCTGAGTATAACGAATTTGGCAGTTACGGCAAAGCTGCTGTCGCTGGTGCTGAAGGTGGCGACCAAGTCTAACGCGGACATGATAATAGAGAGCCTGGTGAGGAACTTCATCAAGGTTGACATGAATTACTCGAACCAGGAAGTGGCAAACTACAGGTCGACGCTGCTGGAGGGGCTGTTTAACATGACGAGACAGTTTCCGACAAACCTACTTAAGTCAGTGAACCAGTTGGTGGTGTACATGACACACAACAATGAGTTAATCGCAACACAAGTGTCGTTACTGCTGTACGAATTGGTAAAGGAGTTGAAAGGAAACAGGAAGGTGTTGAATGAGAGTAGTAAAAGGGAAGTTGAGAGTCTTTTGAAAAATATAGTGGAGAACCTGGATAAGATGGGACATAAGCAGGTGCTGAGCAACTGCCTGTACGTGGTGGGAGAGTACAGCAAAAACTATGAAATAATATACGAAATATATAAAATGCTGAGTAATAAGTCTGAAAAGGAGGAACATCATGAGAAGAAGAGTGTGTATAACGTGGTTTTGGCAGACGGGAGTTACAGTACGACGTTTGCAGGACAGAGGGAGATGGAGGAGGAGGAAGAAGGAGAAGGGCTGCAAAAGCTGTTGACGAAAAACAATGATATACTGCTGTACAACACGCTGTCGACAACGGTGTTGAAGCTGCTGTATAAGTACCTGGAAGAGGAAGAATCCGGAGGGGGAGTAGGATCACAACATAGAGATTATTATCATGGAAATCAAGTGGATTATGGAGGACATCATGGAAATCAACGTGATGGAGGACATTATTATTCAAATGATGGACATTCCTCACATAACGATAAAGAACTAAATTATGAAAGTAAATTAAGAGGAGAAAAGAAAGAAAAGAACTATGTGGAATACAGTTCGATCATAATCATCAAGTTGATAGAGATGCTGGACAAGGAGGTGTACTACATCAAGAGGCTGAAGATGGCGCTGGTGCTGCTGCTGGGGCTGCTGAAGGAGAGGAGGAAGTACGTGAAGCTGCTGAGGGTTTACCTGAACCTGTCAAGTAAGGGAGATGAAAAGAAAAGTAAAAGAGGAGGAGGAAGAGTAGAGGAAGATGAAGAAGGATACGGAGAATTCAATATAGATTTTAAGCTGGAAGATTTCTTTGGAAGTGAGATGACAAAAAAAGAAAAGTTAGAAAAATTAGAAAAAGAAGTAGAAATGGAGGTTGAATTGAAGAAGGATAAATATGATTATCGCCATGAGGAGGAGGAAGAGGATGAAGAGGAGAATAAAATGGTGAATGACTTGTCGACATACTCTAAAATACACCAGTTTACGTCATTGACGGTGAGTTATTATTATTATTATTATTGTTACTATTATTATTATTATTACTACTATTATTATTATTACCATTATTATTTTGTAATTTTGACTATTTTTGGAAATTGATTTACTGTGATTGGAACTATCGGCATTGATTTAAAATGATTTGCAATTAAAATTAACTGAATTTGAGAATTAACTTGATTTAAGAATTAATAATTATAAAAACATGAATAACAATATAAATAAAAATAATAAAAATAACTAAAATAAACAAATAAGAATAAGAATAAAAAAAATGAACAACAATATTATAAGAATAAATAACAATAAAAACAATAATAATAACAGCTAAAAATAACAATAAGAATGTTGTGTAGTGATGGCATGTGAATGATTAGAAAATATGAACCCGGAATTTTATACGATTATTGTGCCGTGTTTTTTGTTTAGTAACCTTGTGCTGATAGTGTTTTACTGGGTGTCAATTAAGTATTTAGTGCCTAAATACGGATGATTGGAGGAACGGACCCAATTTCGAGCGCAGAATAAATGGATGTTTAGGACCCAATTTACGTGGAAGGATACATCAAGCTGATCGGGAACAAGCTGTACTTCAACCTCTTCATCGAGAACAAGAGCAACGAAGTGTTGCAGAACATATCGTTGGACCTGTCGACGGGGACAAACCTGCAGTTGGCAACAACGAGGAAAATAATGACGCTACACCCGAAGGGGTCGACGCGAATACAAGTAAAATTCAGAGTGATCAGCACGAACGACGAAACGGTTTACGGATACGTGTACTACAGCACGTCTAACACGATACTGCTGCAGTGCCTAACATTCAACCCAATACATATATCGCTGTACGAGTTCATCAATCCTACGAAAATATCGAGTCAGCTGTTCAGGACGTACTGGAGCGACTTTGAGTGGGAGCATAAGATAAAGTTGACAAACATAAAAGTAAACCCGAAGGATTTACTGAAAAAAATAATAGAAAAAACAAATATGACAGTGATAAACCCAAAAGAAACATATAAAAACCACTTCAGTAACAGCTACCTGAACGTTGAGATGGAAAAAACAAATAAAAAAGAAAAAGTAAAAGAAGACTACAACTGGATAGACAACTCGTTCTTCTCAATTAACCTGTTTTTAAAGACGATATTCGGTAAGTTTAACAATAATAACAATAACAATAACAATAATAACAATAATAGTAATATTAATAATAGTAATAATATTGATACTAATACTAATATTCAGAGGAGGAAGCGATAGCGAACATGAGTTTAGTGAAGAAGCCAAATAACACTTACTCAGGATGTTTTAGAATAAGGAGTAGAAATCAGGTAAAATAGTAATAATAATAGTAATAATAGTAACAATAGTAATATTAATAACAGTAACAATATTAATATTAATATTAATAATACTAATATTAATAACAATTATAAATAATGTTTAGGGAGTTGCATTGGGACTGGGAGATAGAATAGGAATGGTGACGAGAGAAATAGCAATTTAGTTTAATATAATGAGTAAATGTGTATGTAGTAGGGTATGAGTAATAGGGTGTAGTGAAGGAGTTGGAAAAAATGATTAAAAATAATTTAAATGGGAGTAATAATGTGAGATGAGGAATTTGGGAATTGGAACTTTGACTGAGATATCAGTTGGAGGAAGATTCAGGAGTCAGTCGACAGTGGCAAGTGCGAGCTTTGGAAGGATGCTACAGCCGAGAGGAAGATGGGAGAAAATGAGGCACGCAGAGGTAAAAATTAGATTAATTAGTTATTTTGAGGGTTTAAAAGGTGGAAAATGGAAGGATTCCTTAAAATTGGAGTTTTAAGGATGATGTGTCTAGTTGACACACTTTGGAAAAAAAATGGAAAATTTTTGAAAAAATTGAGAGATTCTTAGAAATTTGGGATTTGAGGCTTTATTAACTGTATTTATTCAGGTATTTGAGAGGATTCCGTACGATATGGCCGATTCCTGGTTCGAGAGGAATGAGACTGTGATGAGGAAGAAAATGGAAACGATGCCGGAGCAGTTCGCAGAATCGTCAGTGAAATACAGCTCGAATGAAGTGGAATTTATACTAAACGCACTGATGTCAAACTGCATAAATAATAAAGAAAGAAAAAAAAGAAGTTTAAAAAATTTAGAAAGAGAGATGGAAGAGAAGAGAATGAATAATAACATAATGGAAAGATTGGAGGAAAACCTAGAGTATTTTAACGCACCGGAATGCGGGATTATACTTAGATGTCTGAATAAATTGGAGATAAGAAACGAAGAAATTAAGATAAAGATGATAAGGAAGATATTGAGTAGAAGGGAGAGTTTCACGAAACACGGGTTAGTATCGGCACTGAGTACATTAGTGGGACTGTTAAATGAAAAAAACTGTTATAAAACATATGATAAAGGTGAATATGAGAGGTTGTTTAATAAAACGCTGGGAATAATAATGGCAAAATTGGAAAAATTTGATATGGAGCTTATCGCACAAATAGTTAACGTAGTTTCAAAGAGTAAATTAAAAGTAAAGGAACAACTTAGTCAAATGGGAGAACACATATTAAAAACCCATTTAAATAAAAAAAAAGAAAAAAACATTATAGAAAATAGTATTGAAAATAGTATTAATGGATTAAGTGAAAATAATAAAAAAAATTATAATAATAGAGAAAGTGAACAACATCAACAAGAAGCCAAAGAAATAAATGAGATGTCAGAAAATGAAATATACTATATAACAAATGGATTGGCAAGAAAGAATGTATTGAATGATAGACTGTTTAAAGAAATAGAGAAGATAATAAGTGAAAATTGTAGTACGTACAACGTTGACAGCATAGTGTCAATCTGTAACGCATACTCGAAATTCGGAAACGTGATAGACTCAGGGTACCTGGAACTTTTTAAAAAATTGGGAGAGCAAATAATAATAAAAAAAAATCAACTTAATAATATGCACGTGTCGGTGTTGGCAAACGCATACTCTAGAGTGTTTCTGTGTCACGAACACGTCTTTAAAATACTGTTGGACAACTTTTCAATCGCATACGAGAAATACTCACCGAGACAAGTAGCAATGCTACTTCACTCGGTGACTAAGATACAATATAAGTCAAGTAGCCAGAAATATTTGTTCCTTAAATCAACACAGGTTAGAAATAAATTATTATTAATATTATTATTATTACTACTGTTATTATTAATATTATTATTATTATCATTATTGTTACTATTATTATTGTTATCATAACTATCATTATTAATATTAGTAATAAAAATATTAAATTATGTTTAGGATCTGAAAAGATACTGTTGGCAGAGTGTGACGATGTTGTTTCAGTCTTACGTTAAGAGTGACTATGTTAACGAAGATACGACCAGACAGTTCTGTCAACATTTGTACAATAGATTTATAAGTGAAACGAATAGTGGAGTTGAAGAAAGGAATATGAAAAATGAATTAGTTGAAAAATACAAACTAGAATACAATGATGTTATTGAAGAGTACAAAGAACACAAATATGAGTACAATCATTACAAAGAAGATTACAAAGAATTAAAAGAGAAAGTAAACCAGGAAAACCAAATAGAGCAAGAAGAAATACAAGAGTGGTTTGAAAGTGAGGAATCAGAATGGAATGGAGAGTTTAACAAGATTACACTGTTGTCCCTGATGTACTCTCTGGTTAAAGTGAATGCACTATTTCACGAACAGTTACTTCTAATAATGTCAAAAGTGAGTTTAAACAATATGTTAATAATAATATTTGAATTTAGGAAATATTTAAGAAAATAGAAGAATATGAAGGAGAGGAGGTGGTGAATCTGATATACGCATTTTGTAAAATATATAATCACTCTAAAAAAAATAAATTAGAGTAAGTTAATTGGATTGACATGAATTAGGGAGTTGGGAGAAAGTAGTAGGATGATCTTGAAAAGACTGATTGAGATGATGAAGAAAGAGAATAAGGAAAAGATGAATGGATTTGCAGTAAGTGATTGAATCCTATAAGGTTTAGATGGTGAAGGTGATACAGTCACTGGGAGAAGCGAGGCTGGGAGAGGGGTCTGAAATGATAGTGAAGATGGTTAAGGCAAACATAGAAGCAGTACAGAAACTGTCATATAACCAAATAAAAACAATAGTAAGTTTAACAATAGTAACAATACTAATAATAATAATAATAAATATAATAATAATAATAACAATACTAATAATAATAGTAATAATAAACATAACAAAAATAAAATTAGGTTCACTCATTTGGAACTTTGGGAATAAATGACATGGACTTGTTGACGATACTAAACACAGTAAAACATAACAAGAAAATAAAATAAATACGACCAAGTAGCTGAATTAATTAAGGTAAAAAAAAATAAATAAAGTAATCGAAGTAAGTATGGATAAGTTTATAATACATTGAGAAAAATTAAAGGAAAAAAAAAGAATAATAATAATAGTGGTAATAAATTCAGGAGGAAACAGGAGTGACAGACAAGTTGCCAAAAGTGGCATTGCCGGAACTGATGAAAAGACCTGAAAAAAATAAAGTTAAAGGTTAAAAATAAAAAATAAAAAATAAATTTAAATAAAAACAAACCCATCAGGCCGGTAGTCTGAGTAGGAAGATCGTTTCTGGAGAAAACCTTCTCACCGTCAATGGTAACAGAAAAGGTGCTAAAAAGAATAAGTTAAAAAAATAATAAAAATACCCTTGAAAACCACCATCCTTGACTTGAACGAGATGAAGGAAGTTACTGTTTAGCTTAGGCTAAAAAATTAATTGTATTTATACAATTAATTAATTAGTTGTAAAATGTAAATAATTATATTTATATAATTACAAAAGAAATAATTAAATGGACAATTAATTATGTTGATAAAATAACAAAATAAATAAATGGATAATAAACATACGAAGGGAGTTTCTAGAAGGACCTGAGTGGAGCCAGGATTGACCTGTTTCAGGGAAACAGTTTTAGTGAGGGAGTTCAATTCGACGAGAAGTCGTTGACGGTCTCTGCCACGAACGGATAAACCAGCAGTGGAGTTTTCACCCTGAAATAAAAGTAAGTACAATAACAAAAATAATAAAATAATGATGAATGAAAGAAAGAAAATACCAATTGAAGAGTGCAAGAAAGGTCCTCCTTGTTGCAGTAGTTGTTCTTGAGGTCGAGGGTCTGAAGGTCAGAATCGACAGGCTTGTTCCTTGTAATTCTGAGAGAATTGTTCTGATTGACTAAGAGCCAATCAGTACCAGAGGAATTGAAATCACTAAAGAAAATAAAAATAACAATAGTAATAATAACAATAATAATAGTAATAATAATAATAGTAATGACAATAATAGTAATGACAATAATAAATTTACCTCAAATTTAAATCGGAACTGCCATAGATGTTGCAATACTGTTGAGAAACAGGAGGGGCCATGGGATTTTGGTACTGTCTCCTGGGATCATACCTTCCCTTGTCTTTGCACTCTGGGAAGAACCAGGCCCTGGAAATTTTTGAAATTTAGTTAACTTACAAGAAACGGCACTTAAAGCTGTTGTGAACATCATTGTCATCTTCGTCATCAAGTCTCCCGGAGCCATAGCCAGGACCGTATCCAGAACCATTTGGAAAGGAGCTTTGAGACATAGGATCGTTTTGACCATAGGCATTTTGATCCATTCCAGGGCCCATATAACCGTTGTCATAACCTGGACCGTATCCAGGGGGAGCACCAGCCTTAGAATAATCTGGCGCTCCCCCAGGAGGAGGAAGAGAACCAGGCTGAGGATACTGTTCCGGGGTGTAGCCGGTGTCTGGACCCTGGCCTGTGGGAGGCCCGTAGGAACTAGGAGGAGCTGCCTGATACCCAGCATCAGGAGGGGCTCCTCCATAGGAACCCTGATCGGCAGGGCCGTAGTTTGCAGCTTGTCCCACTGGACTGTAGTTTTGGTTGCTAGCTGAATAGGGATCCTGAGCAGGAGGTCCGTAACTGGGAGGGGGAGCGGCATATGGACCAGCGTCAGGGTAGTCTTTGCTGGAAAGGCCCTCGGTCATCTTGGAGAGGACGCCGAGCTTCTCATTGAGCTTCTGGTGGGTCAAATGGTGTTTGTCTACCCTTTTATTCTCCTCCTTCGACTTTGGTTTACTCATGAAATTGTTTCCACTCTCTGAGTCTTCGCTATGGTACAGGTTTTTCTCGTGTTTCGCAAGGCTGTGGTCGTTGTGAGTGCGATTGCAATTGGGGCAGGATCCAGGCTGAGAGGATGCGGCTGCCGGGTGAACAAAATCACCTTCTAGATTAAACAAGTTAGATTTTCCGATATATTTGTTGGTCTCTAACATACTCCCGTAAAATCCATGGGATCGCTTGCTTTTCCTGCCGTGCCCATGGTGAGACTTGGAAATAGACAGTTCTATGTTACACACTTGTAACAAAAATATAATAAAGGAAAGCTTTCGCCTCTTCATCTCTATGTGTATATAAAATATAAAAAAACAAGGACTGGTTTTAAAAGTAATTACGACATCACAACATAGGGTACACAACAATGTCAATGGGAATAAAGGAGATATAGGCCCCTAATGATGCTAATTCGAGTGTCGATAATTTAAAATGAGTTCAAAGAGCATCTTTCTGAGGGATGATCCCTCCCAGGCTGCCAACATATACTCCCTGATGTACACCCTGGAACACCTGGAAAGAAGCTACATAAGTGGTCATTCCGACCCAGAAGAGTACGAAACGCAGTGTAACTCCCTTCTGAGTCTATGTAAAGTACTGGAGGATGCAACTCCGCAACTTTTCACTTACTTTTTGGAGGTAGGTTCCTAGCTACTCCCCTTGCCTATATCTCTCAACACATTCAGGAATTTGACCTAAATTTCTCCTTGGCCCTTAACAGGATAAACGTTGGGTCTCCAGCCGCAGTTGATCACAGTAAAAGATACAATAGGGAGAACCAGGTAATGTCCATAACTGTCTTTATAAGTTAACGAATTTGGAAAAATATTGAATATTCATTGATAATTTGACTTATTTATTCTCAGAGTGTGATGATTTTTGACCTGAGCGGGTACTTTATAACTCTGATGGACGCCTTGAAGCTGGGAACGAGTTCAGTGGGAGAGGTATTCTTCTTAGATATTTAGATTTTCTTTATTTTTTGTGGTATTTATTGAGTATTTCACTGTTTATTTGTTTAAATGGAAATAACATTTTTAAATTGATTCGCAGTTGTATCCCCTACTCCACGTTCTGGTTGATTCCATTGAGCGAAATGACCCTTGTGGAAAGGAAGACAAGAAAAGGCTGTGGAACTTAAAGTTTCTGGACAGATTGAACAGGTGGTACCGTGAACTGGAGAGAATGAAAGCCCACGAGGAGTTGGAGGAAAAGGCCCTTAGACAGCTGATGATGGACACGGAATCCGCCTATAACGCATACAGAGATCACCTAAAAACACACTAAGATAAATTTTATAATGTAGTTTAATTCTTTATGAGTTTTTAAATAGACATGTTATTTATCAAGTGCTCCCGGGTGCGTGATTAGACAGATTGGCATGAAGGGGTGGAAACATGGTAAAATCAGCATAGGATGCCATGATTCTGGCAAGGAAACTCTCTAGAATACTAGTACAAGTAAATCTAGTGTTCTTGGTAAAATGTGTAAGGTTTTCGGACTCATTGGTGTCACTGCCCAAATGTAGTCAAGTAACATTCGAGAACCAGTCGCCTTGTATATACGATGGCCCAGAACAGAAGGTAATTTGTTAAAAAGTTATATTTATCGCTATTTTCCATTAATTACTTCTAATTATTTATTTTAGAAGCTGTTTCCCCTTATATCTCTATTTCCGAATGATCAGGAAGATGAAGAGGGAGAAAGAAGTAAATCAAGGGGAGATATGAACGAGGAGAACTGGAATGAAGCTGGAAAAGGCCATATCCACTACATGTATCGCAGCCAGGGTCCCTCGGGATCACTTGGAGTAAACGAACTATCGCAACCCTCACCAACCCACTCGTCCTACTGCAGAAGAGAAGCAGATTCCAAGAGGGTGGAAGAAAGTTTCCTAAAATCAATGAGTTTCTTAAAACACCCTTTGAACCGAGACTCGGAAGAAAGGGAAGTTTCATCGCATACAGTAAAAAGGTGCATTCCGGTTCCTCATCTAAAGCACATTCAATACTCCCTGGGAATAAAAATAGGGACTCCGCCTCAGGAAATCAGACCCATAATAGACACCGGAAGCACGAACACCTGGGTAGTCAGCAAGGGATGCAGGTCGGAAACCTGCAAGGAGGTAAATTCATTCGACTCAACCAGGTCGTCAACCTTTGACTCTCTGGCCAAGGAAGGTGGAAACATTAAAATTAAATTTGGAACTGGAGTTATAAAGGGGGTCCTGGCCTCAGACAATATCGGAATCGGAGACGACGTGGTAAAAAATCAGGTCTTCGGAATGGTCAACGAGGAAATCTCAGACCCCAAAAGGAACGTTTTCAAGGCAAGTCCACTTACAGTTACAAATTCCCCAATTTTAAATTTTTTATTATAAATTTAAAATTGTGATATCAAATTTGAATTTAAATCTATAACAATATCATTAAATTTCAAAATAATTCAGGTTATTAACTTTCAAGGGATTATAGGTCTTGGCTTCCCGAGACTGGCTTTCGACCACCATACCTCCCTGTACGACAACTACTCCAAGAAGATAGGAGCAAACCTAACCTTTTCAATCTACTTTTCAAACGATGAAAAGGTAAGTGTAATCATTATTATTAGTGATAATAATAATATTGATAATGGTAACAATATTAATAATAGTGATAATAATAGTAACAATAATAATAACAATAATTTTATTTAGTTTTCATCGTTGATGCTCGGAGGGGTGGATAGGAGGTTCTTCAGGGGAGAGGTTCTAATGATGCCGGTTGTGAGGGAGTACTACTGGGAAACCAGGCTGAAGGAGGTGTGGGTCGGAGACACTAAGCTGTGCTGTGAGGAGGAGTCGTACGTCATTTTTGACTCCGGTACGAGTTTCAACACAATGCCTCACGACGAATTTATGAAATTAAAGAAGCTAGTATCACCCAAGACCTGCAGTGATCCCGTGAGTGAAGACGACCTGAAGGAGTTTCCCACCATCAGGTACCTGTTCGAGGGAGGCGTGGAACTCAGCATTCCCCCCAGGGAATACGTGTTCCTCCACAAGAACAAGTGCAGGGTGGCCTACATGCAAATAGACGTCCCTTCGAGCTACGGAAGGGCCTTCATCCTCGGCACTCACGCCTTCATGCTCAACTACTACACCGTCTACCAGAGGTCGAATGGATCATCTCCATCCATGGTAACTTTTTATTTTTTTTTTTAATATCCTCTTTTCTTTTTAGGTTGGATTTGCTAGATCTATTCCATCGCAGGACCTGGACTCGGGGCT
>JAQQTN010000028.1:30327-62146 GCA_029379255.1 Theileria luwenshuni
CTTTTTAGGTTGGATTTGCTAGATCTATTCCATCGCAGGACCTGGACTCGGGGCTGAAGTCGTTCCTGGACCCTGACTCCAGTCATCATCTTCACAACTTTTGAAGAATGTTCATTATTTAATATAGTTAATTTGTATGATTTATTTATAGATTATTATCGTTTAAATTAATACAGTTAATTTGATTTATTTATTAATCATTGTTAAATTAACTGTTAGTGATTACTGTTTATCAATATTCAAAAATAATTAGTGTTGAAATTTCCATAATAACTAATTAAATATAAATTAAAAACTAACGAATAATTAACTTAAAAAGATTAATTATTTGGAGTAGATTTAATTTTTGAGTATTATTTGTTCGTATGCTTTCTGGAAGAAGTTGTGCAGTCTGTCGAGTCCAAAGTTCCTGTTCATGATCACCAGCGTGTTCAGTTCACAGTAGGGGGGGACTGACCTCTGCTTATTCGGAGAGGCATCCTGCTCCGTTACCTTTGGACCTTGACTTTGAGAGCCCTGATTCTGTGGTTCCAAGCTCTCTTTGCTGTTGTTTGGGGTTAGATTCAGTGTTGCCATGCTGTTGGTTCTAGGGTATGAGTACGTGTCTGAGCCCTCTGAGTGTCTCATGGTGGTGGTGCTCGTGGCAGTAGCATCATCAACCTTTTCTGAGGGCGTACTCGTTTTACTCTCAGGCTCCTCTTTGGGAGTCTGGCCTTCCTTAAAACTGGTGCTCTTTGAAAATCTCGAGGTCATGTTGTATATTGTTGGCGGCAACAGAAGCTTACTGATTGACTTGTACTGGTGGAGGAAGCAGTTGTAGCACTTGAACTTCTTCTTGCTGACGTCGTTGGTGATCAGGTTGTAGATGTCGAGCATCCTGTTTGCGTAGTTTTCGGCCATCACAAATGGCTCCATGGACGGCGATCTCTTAATTATGTTCATGTAGTCCTTTGCGTCACTTGCGTTTGAAATCTGACTATCTCCCTTACTCGCTTCCGATTGTGCGTTTCCCAGTGTTATTGGACACGATATGCACGTTCTCGACTGTATTGACTGAAACTTATACCTTTGTACGTGTCTTTTATACTTATTTTTTTGTGTTTTTGTATTTTTTTCCAAAAGGTTATAATTCTGTCCAAATCCGTCCTTGGCTCCTGAACTCACTAGTATCTCCAGTCTGTTGAAGAACCCGTCTGCTCCCCTGCTCCTCCACACTCTCAGCACTATGTGCGACAGGTAGTGCAGGTCGTTGATGCACTCGATGTGTTTCAGGTTCGTGTCAAACGAGTCGTCCAGCAGGTGTGCGTACTTGAAGAAGTTGAACACGCTGAAGAGGTGTGAGGCCGAGGTCACGTAGTACCTCGACCTGACCATCCTCTGGGGTGTTCTGATTCCCAGCTTAGACGCTTCGTCGGTCTCCAGCGTGAACAGGTCCTTGTCGAAGGGTATTCTTATCCCTATCAGCCTCATGTTCTCTCCCTCTCCAGTCACTTCCTCCGGTTTACCCTTTTTAGTTTCCGTCGTGTTCGACGTTTCCGACTTCGTGTGCATCCACAGACTGTACGAGTTCAGTATCAAAGGCTCCCTCTTTACTATTGTCTCCTTTTGCACTTCTTTTTCTTTTTCTTTTTGTACTTCCCTATCCCTATCTTTATCCTTATCTCTTTCCTTTTCCCTTTCTCTTTCTTTTATATTTTTCCATAAATTTTCCGTATGCGTTTCACCGTTAAATATGTACATCTCGTTCGGTTTTATGCCTCCTATGAAGCATCTCCCCTCTTCAAATATCTTCTTTGAGTCCAGGTACGAGCTTGAAGCCGCCAAACTCGTTGCCGCTATCGACGATGCGCTCGTGTCATTGTTAAGCAGGAAGTCAATGTCTGTTTCAAAATTGAAAGGTGCCTTCTCCACAATTTCTTTAACTAAATCAGGATTCACTGTACTTTTTTTATCTTTATTACTTGAACTATCTACACTTCCTACACTGTTCACATCTTGTTTACTATCTAAACTATCTACACTTTGATTATCAACCACACTTCTTGCACTATCTGTATTTTCACTATTTTCTATGTATGTCAGCTCTTCCGGTGAGTAGTTGGGAACACCTCCCATCTCAACTCCTTCTCCCGGCATATTTATGCATATTCTTTGATATGTTGCGTCATGCAATATTTTTTCCAGGAGGTTCCACGCTATCTTTGCTCCTATTTCTAACTTTTCCCTTGGGGTCACTCCGTACTCACACGGTGAAAACACCGAACTCAGTCTATCCACTATGCTGTATATTTCAAATCCTATTTCCAATCCCTGTCCCAGCAGGTAGTGCATGTGTATCAGGTCGTACCTTATGTTATCCACTATATCACTCAGCTTAGTGTAATCAAATTTATCCTGGGCTAGGTTATTATCCAGCGTTTCCTTTCCATTCGTTTCATATGTCAACTTTTCAATCGGTCCTGCACTATCATCACTGCTAAACACCAATTCTTTCTTTTTCGCTTTCTTATGAAACTTTGCCAACAGCTGTATCCACCTTCCCCTGATTATGTTCAGCTTGTGCACGATGTGGAATGCGTATTCGTCCACTGAATACAGCGAATTCCACATCAATTCCTCCTTTTTGATGCTGGTTATATACTCCTCTATTAGGTTTGACAGGTTATACATGTCTTCCTTTGTGAATTCCGCGTCTTCCAGTGCCTTTTGGTAGTAGTATCTATCATCTTCTGGCATTTTCTGCAACAGTTCCTTATATTTTGGCGTTCCAAAATTCGTGATTAATTCATTCATTTTTTGCCTACACCTATCTCTTTGTTTCACTATCACTGTGTCATTTAACAATTGGTACGCCTTTTTATTTCTTATTGTCATTGCCACCAGTATCGGCGTCAACTCTCCCTCCAGGTCCAGTATCCCCTTTGTGAACGCTGCACTTGTTATTTGACACCTTCCCTCATCACTACTAAATATTTTAAAATCGTGTCTAAATGTGCTGTGTAGCCTGATCAACCCACTTCCCTGGACCGGGTAAAGCGTCTGCCTCAGTCTTCTTCCCAGGTCCTCTGCCTGAAGCTTTCCTACTTCAGTCAGGTCTCCTCCCCATTTGGCTATCACTAAGACCGACTCTATTTCATCCAGGTAATCTTCATCCCCTCCTTCTCCAAGTTCATCTTCTCCATCTTCCTTTTCTCCTTCCTCTTTGTTTTCTTTTCCATCTTTGTTATATCCATTCTCCTTATTTTCCTGGAACAAATACTCATAATTTGATCCAAAACTGCTTTGCTTGCTGTACACGCTTTCAAACGTCCCTATTGTTGCATTTCGTTTCTCCACAGTTCCATCACTTTGTTCCTTTTTTATTTTACTTTCTACCAATGTTTCTCCCGGTATTCTATTATGTGCCGGCGACTCTAGTATACTTCTACATTTACTTTCCTCTTTTTTAAAATACTTATTCATTTGGTTCTGTTTGAACACTGGCACTCCGTACCCCCCTACCGGAGTGTCAACTCCCGAGCTGTACGTCGAAGTCTTAAACTTATATTTTTGTTTTTCTTTTTTATCATCTTTATCTTCCACATCATCTTCCCTCTTTTCATTTTCTTTATTTTCTTTATCATATTTATCTTCTCCATTTTTATTATTTCTTACATCCTTGTAATTATCTTTACTGAAATACTCCTTTTCCTCTTCATTTACCTTGTGTTTGTACACTGGTTTAAACTGCACTTTTCTGTTTAATCCTGAGAACTCGTATCCTCTCTTTAGCATTTTTCTGAATTCTCTGTGATAGTTTAACTCTATCATCAGGTTATTAAACTCCTGCATTTTACTTTCTTCTTTTATTCTCATTTTATCTGACTGTTTTAGTATCTTTTCTTCCAATTCTGCTATTATATCTTCGTTTACTTCATTTAGTTTATTCATTTCCTCTGGTGATTTTAGTTTTATTTCCGATTCATTCTTTCTTCCTTTAAAATAGTTTAATATTTTTTTATGTTTTGTATAAAATTTTAATTTATTTTTCGGTTTTCTGTCTGCGTGTCTCATGATCACTATTACGCTACACAGCTCCTCTTGCGACTTATTTTGTATGGAGTTAGTCTTTGTGTCTGCGAACGTCTTCTTTATCACCTCCTCCCTCACTGACTTTCTCTCTATCAGGTGATTCAGCCTAATGTTATACTTCGCTTGCAGCTTCAGAAGGAATATGGTCCTTATAATCTGACTGCAGTCGATGTGATACTTTTTATTTCTCTTTACAAACGACCATCCGTTGACGTCGCACACGTAGGGTCCATCAAACGTCCTCAAAATATCAAATCCACACACTATTTGTCTAAAATGGTCCACTATTCTGTATGCTATTGTCTTCTCTTCTCTCGTCAGTATCACTGGGTACCTCACTTCCTTTCCGTCTTCGTACCTGTTTACCTTCCCGTCGAGTGAGGGCGACTTTCTCGCTTCTGCGTGTGCGAACATTGTTCCCACTGCGTACACCTTGATGTCAGTTCCGAATGTCGACATGAATTCTTCGTATATGTACGTTCCGTTTCTCCTCACGTTGTGTACGTCTGGGCAGTACTCGCTGCTTCTATCTTGCACTTTTCTGAACAGCTTCTTACACCCTCCTCCCGCGTTACTAGGGTAGTATATCCAGTTATTGTGGTCGTCAGAGTCTATCGACTTCTCTATGAACGGCTTGTTCAGCCTGACTTTATTGTACACTATGTAGTCGTAGTGCTCCTCGAACGTGTGCAGTCCCTTCTTGACCATGTCGTGGTCCACCACGATGTAGTTCGGGTGAGGCACTCTGCAGGACTGAAGAGTTTAAGTTAATTATCTTTCACTATAAACGTCTAACTAAAGTTTGGCTAGAGTCTCTAAGCCTACTTATCAGGGTACCTGTAACTCTCTGTATATGTCTAATCTGGATCTGATGATTCTCTGCTTCTCCAGGTCGTTCAGGAAGATGGGCTTTACCAGCTTCACGTACTCAATCGCCTATTAAAATATTAAACGTTGTTATCAATTTTCATGTACACTCTATTCTGGCTCCATTAATATCTAATTTTACCTTTTCCAGTGGAAATTTGATCGAGTAGAACGACATTATACACTCCACGACCGGCCATTTCGAAACCGGTTCCTCCAGAATCATCTGAATTATTTTAATTTTTTTTATTTATTTTATTTTACCTTTTCTGGGAATATAATTATCTTAAAATCTCCAGAATCTTCCAGGTGTTTCAGAATCGACTTCATCGGAGAGCTTTCCACCTTCGCCTCCATGGCGCAAACGCCCAGTGTAAAGACTCTACTCATTTTACAAATTACAAATACAAAAAATCATTTTTGAGAAATATAGTTTCTGTGATTATTTTTACACTCAGGAATCCCTATACTCGACACACTACTACCACTAATCCCAAAATTCAATATTTTTCAAATGTATTGCATTTAACTCTCTATATTACTTTACTTTTGCTGTTTATTTATGATTTTCTTTGCGTTGAGTCTTTGGACGTCGTTCACGTACAGTTGGAAGAGTCCGTGGTTGATCTTCTCCCATGTGCAGGACGTGAGTATGTTACAGATCATCGGCGCTCCAACTTCCACTGAGACTCCCTTGATCATCTAAAAAATTTTCAATTTTCTGGATCAAATCTGTTAATTTAAGGTAGACACTTACGTTAATCTTATATTCCATTGCCCTCATTAAAATGTAGTCCTTTTTATTTTTAGACACAAAATCCAGTTCGATACACTAAACTTTTGTCCTAGTTTCAACTTACTTTTGCCGGGTCCACTTCTGCGTTAACTGTAAGTTGTGACGATCCAAAGATGAAGGGCAGGAACTGATAGTCGTCCACTCCCCAGGCTCCCTTACTTCCTGCCGGTTCCAGCGTATACCTATCTATCAGCCTCCTTATAAAATCAAAATATCTAAATTATTCATTTATTTTTTATCCTTACCTATTAAGCAACACTAATACTACTGAATCAAGCTCCTTTTCCCTTATTAATTTAGTATCGTACAAATCCATTAAAAAGTAAACAAATTCAAGTTCATGTCCTACTTTACTTTAACAGCACTTAGCTTTACCTGTTCCGTAGTCCAGTCTCGTTCCGTTTCCAAACGAGTTTGAGAAATGCCTCTTTGCACTATCGTACATCTTTTGATCTTTAAAATTAATTTTAAATTCCTCGAACAGTTTATCCAGCTTCTAAAGCATCTTATGAACTCAGCAACAAACCTCTACAACTTCCTTCAGCCACGTTGAAAATGCCTTATTCCCGAATCTGCAATCACTGTAATTCTTAGGGTCGTGGTTGTCAAACAGCTTTTCCACCTCCTCCAGGAGTAAACATATCCTCAGGATAACGTTCAATTCGTCCATCTTATATTCAGATTTCAGCGAATCCAGCATTCCTTCCACTTCACTCACCTTCTTCCCCCTCACCGAACTGTTGAGCAGTTGAATGAAGTCCACGATATGGGTACAATCTGATACCCTGGTGGAATCCTTGCCCCTGGAGTCCTCTTCCATCACATAATTGCAAATATTAATCAAAATACTTAATTTTTTCTGAATGTGCGATTATTTCTGAACCTCAGGTAAGTATCTTCTGAGAAATTTCAGGTATCGCTTCAACTTGTGGAAAACAGAATACTGTGAAATTCAGGGCCCTGAGAAATCCTACAACAGCATAATGTGCAGTCTGAAAGTCGGGGTCAAGGAAGGTTTTAGATTCTACACTTTTCCTTATTTTTGTCTATTTTCCTATCTTAAAATTACTAAGGCACTCCAAATATGGAATCCATAAAATTGTTTAACTAAATCTGTTAAAGAAATAAGGCATGTGTAAAACCCTCCTACTGGGAAAATTTGACTCCAAATTCCCTCAACACCATATTTGAACCTCCCTATAATCCTCGAATTTTTCTACTTTTATTTTCTCTTTTTTTTACTTTTTTAACTCTAAATCATCTTAGTTTTATCCTTCTAATTTGACTTAAACCAATTTAAACTTAAATTTGCCCCTCTGTTTTAGGGCGTGTAGCTCAGTGGTAGAGCAGTTGACTGCAGATCAACGGGTCCATGGTTCAAATCCGTGCGCGCCCTGGTTTTTATTTTTTATTTTTACACTTATCTACTTAAAACATACTCCGTACATCTATCAAAATATATTACAGCTAATCTATTAATAAATTTTGGAAGGAGTCCCTCTCATCTTCCTAAGTTTACACAAGATTCCTTCGTAGGAATCACATTTATCCATATGATAACAACAGTATAACTTTATTTACTTATAAAAGGAGGCTTTATAATCCACATCAAGCAGTGTTAACAACAGGAAGCGCGATGTATTCTCCAAACAGTGCCTAAAATTAATTTTGATTTTTGTTTTATTTTATTTTTTTTGGTTAAATCAGTTTCTTACCTTTGTTCTTCTGTGTCTAGAGTAAAATCTTGCCAGTCTGAAGGACTGTGTAATGAGACGCAGTATGCAGACCGAGATTTCGATGTAGTCTGAGTTTCTCGACCTCGCGCTGTCCCACGAAATCAGATGTGTGATATCTCCGTCTGCGATGATGAAGAGTATGCAGAGCGTGACCATGGTTGTGTCCAGCAGTCCCTCGAACGACCTCGCGTACTTTGCTCCCTGATTATCGTTTAATTGTGGGTTCTTTCTTTTATTTTTCCCTATTATTCTAACTTATCACTTACGTGTAAGACGTAGTTTATGTATACTTCCAGTGAGAACAGCAATGTTACCATAATCTCCAGTACTATGCAAATCACTATTGTGTCTTCGAAGAACACGTTTTCCAGTAAAATGATGATGTTTGAGAAGAACAGGAACAGGTACGTTTTCGGTGATATATCTGAGTGGAATAGCTTTACACAAAACTGGTTAAATCGGTTATTAACTTGGTCTGATTCCTGTTCATAATTTTTTTTATCGTTCCATTCCAAAGTTTCAAAATTGAAGGAATCTTTTTCTTTCGGCTGGCTCCAGAAGTTATTTGGCAGGAACCCATCCTCTTCATTTGCGTATTTCATTATATTTATTCTGATTCGGTTGTGCATGAAATCCCCAAGTCTCCAATTATTATTTTTTTACTTTTCATTTTTAACATTTTCCTCAATCCTTATATTATTTTAATGTTTATTTTTCCTTTTAATTCATTTTTACTCCCTTTAATCTCTCTTTTTACCCCCCTTTCTCGTCCACCTCCAATTGTCATTAAAATCCTATTCTCTCAATTTTTTTCAATTTAATCTTCATATTCTTCTTTTTTTTAATTTATTTTTTTATTTTTTTGAAGAATATTTTTACACATTTAAAAGTTAAGGCCTCTCTCGGCTCCTGATAGACAGTCCCCTAAACCCGTATATAACACAAACTCTAATTTCAAATACATTACACTGCATTGTAATTAGATGAGTGACTTCATGCAGAGTGGGCATAGCACGCTTCTCGACAGCCACAGGTCTATACACTTCACATGGAATCCATGTGAGCAGGTCAACACCCTCAATACATCCTCTTCTGAAAAATCTTCCAGGCATATACCGCACGACGTGGATTTCAAACCCACTGCCTCCTTGAAACTCTTTTTCGGCAGAGACACTACATTGTATCTCTTTATTTTCTTTGCCGCTTCGTGTGTCGGTGGGAATGAGTAGTAGTACAGAATCACCGTGAACGCGAACCTCAGCACGTTTGCCGACAATATGTAGAAGATGAGTGCGTACAGCCACCTCTTGTTGCATATGTTGGGGATTCTGTGCAGTATCATTCCTATTCCGTACCAGAAGTAGCTGAAGCTGGTCAGCTTCCTGCTCAGCGACCACCCTCTTCCGTGTGTGATCACACATATGCTAATAATATTTTAAAATAGTCAACTTACCAATATATTATCTCCTGGTTCGTTTTATTTATTAACTGGTTGAATATATAATAAAATAAAACTCGAAATGAGAACTGGGTCATAAGGACTATGCGATAGACGTAAAGCCACCTGTTTATTATTTGACTTCAAACATCGTAAACTTACCCATTGAGCAGCTTTAGGCAGTTTTCACAGGTGAAATTATCAAATTGAGAAATTATAACGTCCGGTATAAACAGCAGAAGCGATATAAAGATCGAAAACAGTATTGAGAACCTTATGAATATAAGGGACCTGGTTGGCGACAATAAAACGAGCTCCATTAGCGGATCTGAGGTGGTTTGCCTTGATAAATTCCCACCATCTCTGAATTTTTTTAAGCATACGAAGTACTCCACGATCCTCGAGAAAATAAAGTTCCCTACCTCCAGGCTGGAGCCCAGATTGGGCTCAGAGCTGGTCTCGTCAGACATTTATAGAGTTCCTGGATATCTGTATGATTAAAGAAAGGGCAATGATGTCGTGCCCTTAACCTTCCAAAATAAGTTAGAAAGAGATAGATTTAAAATAAAAATTGTCAAGATTGCGATTAAATTAAAATGTAAAACATTGTTGTACATACTGATTTTAGAAAATCAGCTATCCATTTAAGTGCACCGTTAAATGTATCAGTATCAGCGAAACGCCAATGAACAATACAGTTCAGGGGTAATAAGTGTCAAAAGTAACAGATATTAAATTAAAATGGCGTTAAAACCAGCATCTGTTGAAAAACTGGAAAATGAGCACCTTTTAATGACCGAATCCCACACTGGGATAAAAGCAACGTTGCTTATAGGGCTAAGAGAATTAACACCAATTGTGACTAACTGAGTAAAAAAATCCGCAATTTTACATTACACATTTAAAACAAATTAAATTAAAATAGAGATTCAAATGCAAGTTTCAGTTTTTCAGGGTCAACCTTGTCGTTCATCATTCCCAGGTATTCCTCGTACAGAAACAGCCGGTTTCCCGAATGAACCTGTTCAAAAGCACCTCGATTCCAAACTTTGCTCCTGAAAAGGGTCTTCAGAAGGTCACTTAGAGGGTCTGATGCCTTAATTGGCTTCAAAAATGAGTCTCTGTCGGTAACCAAAAAGGGCACATATTCCTGTAACTTCGGGTATATTTCTCCAAAACAAAAGGCCTCAGCAAACACGCGATAGCTTAAGGGGTGGAAACCACCCAAAGATACTCTGGTGATTGTCAGAAAATAGTCCAGGGGCTGGTAAAACTGCTTAACGTAGGCCGTTACACACCCGTTCTGGTAACATGGTCTCGGATTCCTCTCTATTTCCCTAGACACTATTAGAGGAGATTTGAGGGTTGCCAGGTGAGCTGGGTTTGCCGGGACCACGTTAAACATCCTAACCTTGTCCTCGCCCATGAGGTAGTTGTAGGCCACGCACTCGTACTTGTACTTCGAGTAGTTTTTTCCCAGGTAAACCGAGGTGTTTCCCATTTGATGGCACTTGTACCCCTTGGTCTTATCCTGCGGACTCAGGTGTGAGTTTCCAACCGCTATTTTATCCACCAGACCCTCAACTACGCACTCAACCAGCATCCTGAGTTCTCCAGGGTTCAGTTTCTTCAACTTCCAAAGGTCAAATTCAAAACTCAGATTTCTAAAGTGCATCTTAACGATCTGGTTCAACTGGTTAGCCTGCAGGAATACCTCACTCATGGCCTTTAGACTAAGGCTGTGACTCCTGCAAAAGCTGCCCTTGTCACCTGCCTGAGAGTAGTTCCAGCAAATCCACACATAAAGCTCAATATCATCCTTAAAGTGAGTGCTAATATCTCTATTATCCTTATTATTACTGTTATTGTTATTATTACTATTGTTGTTATTACTATTATTGTTATTGTTATTAATGTTATTATTATTGTTATTATTGTTGTTATTGTTATTATTGTTAGTTGGAGGTGAATTTATGGTATTTGAACTTATATGTGATTCAGTGGTGTTTGTACAATCTGTTTTGGAACTATTAATGGAATCCTAAAATGGGTTTTAAGTTTGTTTATCTCTTACCTGTTGGTAGATGAATACTTGTCCTGAAAATGAGAGTATGGACACAACCAGGAATGAGAGGGAAATAAAGTTGTTCCTTCTTGAACCGTCTTGAATCTGGGTGCCTCGGGACAGGATGAAGTATATCATCTTTGAGTATCTGGGTTCCAGGGGGATGAGGGATATCAGTCTTCCCAGTTTAGTGACTCTTATGTTCAGGTTCTCACTATCATCTCGGGAATTTTCAATTAACGAGTTGAATGAGCTCAGGGAGTTGGAACTAGAACTAGAAGTAGAACTGGGATCAGTAGGTGGGAATTTAAAAGGGTCACTCAGAAGTTCTCTGAAGTTGAGTTTTGAATCCTTCCCTGATATATATATATGTGTGTGTTATGGTATATTTTTTTTATGGACTTACCCTTTTTGTTTTCTATTTTTATCGAGTCTAATATAAACAGTGTCCTCAGTGAGTTGGTGATGTGCTCCTCTGGCGGTTTAGTTGGGAACGTGAAGTAGTACGGGTTTATTCCCAGGGAAACCAGGAACAGTATAGTTGAACAGAGGTTGGTTTCAAGTATCTCCACCTTAGAGTGGTCTGGAAACACGTTTTCAAAAACTGAATTAGTGTACAACCTATAACAGTGTCCATGTCCCACTCTCCCACATCTTCCTGACCTCTGGCTTGCCGACGACTTCGAAATGTTAACCACTTCAAAATTTTCGTATCCCTTACTGTTGTTGTACACCTTCCTCTTCTCCTTTCCACAATCAACAACGTACCTATGCATTAATATATGAGTTAATGTTGTTATTACTATTGTTATTGTTATTGTTATTGTTATTATTAATGTTACTGTTATTATTATTACTATTATTGTTATTATTGTTATTGTTGTTACTATTATTACCTTATGTTTGGCAGTGTAATTGATGTTTCTGCCACGTTGGTTGACAGAATCACTATCCTTTCACTTTCACTGGGTAGGATGAAGGCACTCATCTGAAATTAGTAATTAGACTTTTAACACAAAATAATTATTTAAACGTTCATATTAAGATAATGCTAATGTATCCTTATAACTATCTGTTCTTACTTGTTGTTGATTTGTCTGGGATGCGTGTAATATTTTTGTAGTCAGCGTCCCTGATCCATCTGATCCCAGCCACTTACAATCGGGCACCTTTTTATAGTTATCTGATAGCACCTTCAGTTCATAATCCTCAAGTTCTTCCTTTTCTGATTCATCTTTAAACCCTTCTTGTTCTTTTTCTTGTTCTTTTAACGAATCTTCGATGTTATCTTCCAAATCATGTTCATAATCCATTTCCTTTTCCTTTTGATTATCATCACCGTCATCCTCACTATCATTATCTTCACCTTCATCATTTTCTTCCAAGTTAAATATCTCATCGTTATCTTCTGAACCTTCTGATTTCTTTCCTGTTTCCTCTGATGATTTACTTTCTTCATCTAATGATCCCTTATTAACTGTAACTCTTGAACTTCTATAATTTGACAGCATTTTTTTCAGGGAGTACAACTCCTCCTTTCCAGTCAGAAATACCAGTATGCTTCCTGGTAGTAACAGTCTATGTATCTTCAGTATCTTCTTCTTTGCTTCCACTAAGTAATTTGATGGTGTATGTTTATTCCAATGAACTGTGTAATTCGGTTCACTTGACGAGATATGTACATGGCTAATCCCTTCAAACAGTTTACTATTCAGGAAATCCTCCTTCCTTACTGTTGCACTCATGATAATGAGTCTAAATAAGTTTTATGTTTATTTATATTTGGTTAATTATTTAATATATTAATTTAGTTATCTATTTAATTAATTAATTAATTTCATATAAATATAGAGATATATTTATATGAAATTGATTAATAAATAAATAAATAGTTTTAACTTACTTTAATGGTAAATTATCCTTTTGGTTTTCGTTATATTGTTTTCTTCTTAGTTTTACTATTTGCGATAGCAGTCCAATAAGTATGTCTGAGTTAACCTTCCTTTCGTGTGCTTCGTCTATTATGATAACACTGTATTTTCTAAATATTCGTTAATATCTCCTTAATTTAATTTCAATATTATCATCACATAAATTATTCCAACGTAAACTCACTTCAGCAGTATGTCGTTTTTGAGCTCGTTTACCAGTATCCCGTCCGTCATTAGCTTTATTTGCATAAGTTTATGGTTACATGTTTTATCGTATCTTATCTAAATTCTTTTATTTTTTCCTTTACTTACTTGATATCCCACTAGTTTATTTGAGTTTATTTCCAGTGATATTTGTTTACAGATTGCTATGCACGCTACTCTTCTTGTTTGTGTCACTCCTATTATTGACCCTTTTACACAAAATCCATTCTCATATAAAAATTGTGGTATCTAAAAGTTTTAATTCACTAGTTTCTCACCTGTGTTGACTTTCCTGTTCCAGTGTCCCCTGTTACCAGTACCACATCGTTGTTTCTGACTGAATCAACTATCTCCTGTTCCATCATACAACATGGAAGTGTTCTTCTCTTAAGGTCAATTTCGAAATCTCTTTCCACCATTACGCTTCTATACTCCGGTTGTAAATCAACCTTTTGAGGTCCTTCCTCCTCAATTGAGTTAAGCTCCTCACTCAGCCTAATTGGCTCTGGTGCTTGATTCGTTTCAATGGGTTCAATGTTCTCGGTTGATAATCCATCATCCTTGGTGTATTCTTCCAAATTTCCGTTCAATTCCTCAACTCTATGACAGATTTCTTCAGTAGCTTCACAGGATGACCTAAAATAAGGTTATTTTCATGCCAAATTACCTTTCTTCCTCTGATATTTCCTCTTCTTCCCAGGAATCTCTTTTTTTAGGTCCATTGGTCTTCCTGTTTGAATCCTGGAGGGATTTTATCATTGATTTATCATCTAAATTCCAACAAATGAGCTCAATTTCCCCTTACCTTCTGAAATTGCGTGTTTTTTTATCTTTTTTAGGTAGAATCTGATTTCGTCTTCCTTGAAAACGTTTTCCTGAACATTGTTGTAAGATATACTTTGTTGACTCTAATACCTGAAATTTCCTCTTCTTTTTGGAGGAAGATGACTTTTTAGACATTATTTCTAATCAAATAGTTGATTTTCCTTAAATTTGTCCTATTTGTTCTATTTTTTCAGGGATCGGCCTAGGGGCCACCAAAATGCGATTTAGATTCAAAAATTCCATCTCCTTGCGATAAATATATCAAATTAACTAAAATAAACTATTATACAAAAATTAACTATATTTACAAAATTTATTGAGGATTTAAAATGAAAGGGTAAGTCACTACTATCAACTTATTGGAATGGTTAAAAGATAAAGAGAAGAATCAGGATGAAAACCAGGAAGACTATGACTAACATTAGCTTCCTTTTACTGGTTCTCATAATAATTTCGTCGAAGCGTTCTCTGTTGCGATTGACAAATGAATCGGTGTATTCCATCGAGTCTGTAACGTCTCCTAGCAGCCTGGTATGGAGGTTTACTTCATCTCTGATGTTTGAGCTGATGTTTTTAATTGCGCTTGCGCTATTGTCTAGCAAATCCAGCTCCTCGTCCTGTATTTTAATCATGGTATCTCGGTAGTATGATATCTCTGAGCTCGTCATATTATTGAGGTCGTTAGGACTCAGTTTCTATAAATTTATTAGATATTTACATTTTAAATTAAAATGGTGTGCTGAATTAAAAAGCTTACTGTCGAATTTTGATAAGTAGGTGAAAAGGAGAGATCGGGTGTGGAATTTTTGAGCATTAGCTCAAGTGATCGAAACGAGTATATTATTTCATCTAAATCCCTTCTTCTGTTATGGATTAGTGAAGAATTAAGGTCGTTAACATCTGCGTCCACCAGAGTCATCTCGAGATTATTTATAGCCTAAAGTTTTAAAATAAAATAAGGTTAAATACCCTTTTCAGAGAAGCAACTTTCGCTCTTATGATTGTTATGTATTTGAGGGCTTCGGATTTATCAGTTTGCGATATGTAGAGAGAAGCGTAATCATTAGCAGACTTTATGAGTGTCTTGGCGTTTTGAAAATCCACTTCCCAAAGGTCTGCCATTCTAGCTAAACACAAAGTAGAATTAAAAGGGGTTTAATCTTCATAATTTAATGGAAGTAAAAAGGTAATGATGTGGACACGAGTTTATATCGGGTGAAAAAATGTAAAGTTTATCATTAGAGGATTATTAGTTTACTTTTATTTTTATATACTTATTCTTTTTTTTCTCCTCGGTATATTTTTCATTTTTTATGTAGTTGTACTAGTTTGAAATTTTGAAATCCCTAACTCCTTGTAACACATGGGCTACAAATCCAGAGGTAGCCACAAAAAATTCACGCCAAAGGGAAGATCGAGATACGTTGCAACTTTTGAAGAAGTAGCTGAAAGAAATAGGGACTTGGAAGAGGAGCAGGATAAGGAGGATGATGAACAGAAGGATCATCTTTCAAACGGAGATTTAAAAGATTCAGAGGTAATTGAATCCTAAATGATCTATAATATAAATTAATAGGAGGATCAAGAGGAGGATTCTTCGGAAAGTGTATGATTAGAAATAATAAATCACCCGTTACTCAGGAATATGAACCCTTAATTGAAATAAGTAATCCGAACAAAACAAAAAAACAAGTTGAAAAGACAGGAGTAGTTGAACTAAGTAGAAGAGAAAGAGAGGAACTTAAAAGACAAAAATTTGAAAGAGAAAAAATGGTACATTTTTCTTAATTAATTGAACTTAGAAACTAATGGCGGAGGGGAAGCTGGCATCTGCGAAAGCGGACCTAGAAAGGTACCTGTAGAGCTTGAAATAATATTCAGATTGGCCAAAATTAGGAAGGAAAGAGAAGAGGCAATGGCGAGGAAGCTAGAAAAGATGAAACTTACACAGAATTCATAAAGTAACTATTAATACTTTAAATATTAATTTTAAATTTACAAAAATTATTTCAGGATTGATGGAATTGACCGAATTAAGAAGATAATGAGGGGCGTTGAAGTATGGGAAAGGCATGTGTTCGGTAGAATAAAAGAATAAAGAAAAATGAAGGTGAAGATCGTTTGTGTGTGTAAATGTTAAATGTAGTGAAACAGAAGAGGGAATCCTTCCTGATCTTAAAATGAATACTTGAATAGATAATTATGGTGATGTGTGCTGTGGAAGTAAAGTGGTGGAACTAAATTAAAAGTCAGAATGTATTGTTGATAAATGGTCAATTTTTAGTTATAATGGTTTTTAATTTTTTTATTTTAATGCAGTTTAGACAGAATTAGACACAAATGCAGTTTTTGGCCACCATAGGGCCAATTCCGTAATGATTAGACTTGAAGAGATTTTCGTATTGAAAATTTAATTAATTAGTGGTTTTTAAAGATGGTTTTAGCTGGATGTTACTAGTTTCATCCGTTTTTTGAAATGTGTAATGTCGATCGTGAGGAACTGGAGGATAATAAAATGATTGGTAAATAATACGGTTTTTTGGGTTTTTTGCCGTTTAAAACTCGCGATCACCTGCTATATTGAAGGTGCTCGCATTTAAAGGCTGTTAGGAACTTGATTTATTCTCAAATTTAAGCACTCCGGGTCTTCCATTGCACTGGTATGCATGATTGAATTTAGACACTCGTGTTATAAACAATCTTTACACAAGTTTATTTTTTATAATTTGTTCTGTAGATTTTGTTTGTCCATATTTTATGAAATAAACTTTATTAAATAATACAATTTACTAGGGGTCACACATCGTCTTCCCTTTGTCTAATCCACCAAATACATATAATACGCAAATTTCAATAAAATGGAAGTCCAGAAAATATTTAGGTGGTCTTTTTTTATCTATTTACTAGTAAAAAACTCGTATTCGGTGACAGTTAAAACTAACGAAAATGAAACACTGCAAAGCGATAGCCCCGAGAAGTTTGTCAACGAAGCCGAAAAGGCACTCAACGAAGTCAAACATCTCAAAGAAATGACAGACAAAATGAACAAATACCTGTCTTCTAACAATGTCGATGCCAAACTGTGGTGTCTCGACTCATTACAGTCATGCGTGACAATGACCAACAGATACCTGGACAGATGCAAAAGAGGAGACTGTTTCACACTGGATAACGTGGTATTGTACTCAGTACCAGGAAGAATGACCCTTCAGCTGCCACATCTGGGACAATTTGAAGCAGCAAAACACGTGTTCCAAAAATCAGGAGCGGAACTAGGAGGTTGGGGAAACTTTAAAAACGCCTTCAAAAAGAAGGAAAACAGAGAGAAAAATACCATGAACGATTTCACAAACGAACTCATGAAAAGAAACCTCTCCCTGATGAAATTCAATGATCATAACAATTACTTGCTCCTGAACGAGGCGTTCTACTCGTCCACCATATTCTACCAGAGATACCTGAATAAGTACAGACAACATACCAACAACCTGGTTGTGAGCAACTTCCTGAGAGGATACTTTAAACTGAGACACAGAAAACAGATAAACAGATTGGTGTCTGACATTCTGCAAGATAAGACAGTGGGAGTGAGTCACTCAGACTTGAAGAGTATGGTAGACTCATTCGTACTGTACCTGATCGTAACAAACTACAGACCCCGTGGAAGATTCGCTGTAACGTTCGCAAACCTAGTCAAACACGCCGTAGCCAAGTCGATGGGATACAGAAAGGTCAGCTTCCTCATGGCCGACTACCTATTGAGATACCCAGCCAATCCAAATGACTACTGCAAAGCAAACGCAGACGTCACCTGCAAAGAAAAGGTTGGACATTACCTGGAAAGATGTGACGAAGGAGACTGTACAACAGTAAGCAAGGTGGACCTACTGGATCCAAAGGATTGGCTGAATGTAGGGTTGCCGTCCCTTCCAGAAGTAAACTTGTCCTTGGACCTTTTCACAGGAAGTGAAGCCAAGAGACCATTCTGGCTAAAGGCATTGTTTACAGGCAGACTGAAGAGAATGACAGTCCCTGAATTCAAGAAACTGGTAGTTGACAGAAACGTCGGAAATGTGGCATACAGAACACAGAACCAAGGCAACCTCCAAAAATTCCTTTACAAAGGAGCAGTGGAATTCGTTTTCAGAGCTAAAAAGGCAATAAGCGGCCAGACACTCTCAGATTCCACTAAAACGATGATGAACTTTGCAACTGACCTCTTGGGAAGAAAGAACCTGTTCCTGGAATTGCCGAGAGTCAGAAGCGTTATGATGGCATACAGAAACTACCTGTTCAGATCAGGTCTTAACGTTGATCTTCCTAAAGTAAATAGATTCACATCAGACGTACAACACGTGTTGTTCTCATTCTTAAATGACCCACACAAAGGAGAATATAACGATAAACACAAAGATGAATGGGAAAAAATGAAGAAAAAAGAATTAGAAAAGGCAGACGCACAACTAGGTGTAAATAAAACAACAACAACGACAACGGAAACAAAAGAAACCAAAAGTGAATCAAAGAAAAGAAATGGAATACATAACCTATTCGGACTGTTGGGAGGAAAAGGAGTTGAGGAAGGTGGAGAAAGCGAAGAAGAAGGTGAAGGAAACTTAGTAGATAACTTAACGGATGAATTAAACAAACAAGTATCAAAAGCCGTTGAAAATCTGAGAGATTCGCTGGGTGCCTAAATTCCTAGATAAAGGATTATAACGATAAATGAATAAGCTGGTCAACGCCTTCCATCTCCACAAGTCTTGGAAAGTATCCATTCTTCGCAAAAGTTGGGACTCTAAACTTAGTTTAAGTCCCTACTCAGTTACTAGAGTCAAAATAAAGGTATATGTCGTCCTCTAGTTATAAATCGTACTCGCCGTCCAGTCTGGGTGGCATTTTAAATAATAATTAATCTAATATATCTATCGTTACTCGGTAATATTTAACATGGATCTGTGACGGTCGTCTTGACTCTAAACGAGTGTAAATGATAAGTAAAATAAATTCTATTTAAGCTGAAACCAGTAGTATTTTGGAGAAGTTACAGCAAAAAATTTAAGAAAAAAAAGAAATATGAGTGTATGGTGGTAAAATAAAGAAAATATATGTGGAAGGAACAGGAATATTGGAATTACTATGGATCTAAAAAAGGCTGATAGTGGGTAAATATTTTTAGTTTTAAGATCGACATGAATTTAGTAGTATAAAATAAGAAAAAATCAAGGAATCTTCAAGTTTGACCCTAACGTGTAAGTATTTAGGGAAGGAAGTAGCTGGACACTTTTGCATCTAAGGTTAGACAAACAAAGTTTGGTTTAAGTACTAGTCAAAATATTAAATATGGAAAGGCCGTTCCATTAAAATACAAGTTATGAATGCAGTTTTTAGATGTGTAAAGTAGGTATAGCTGAATTTCGAAGGGACTCTAAACCCAGAATCGCAAAATGAAGGCCCTGAAGTTTGGGTATATTTTTTTTATTTTTTCTCCACTTATAGTCAATTGTGGAGAAGATAAAAAAATAAGGCCTAGAAAAAGAGAAAATGGGCCTGGAGAAGGTAATGAGGACCCATCAGAAATTTTTGAAAAACTTAAAGAGAATTGTAAAAAGATGGATAATGAAAAGATGATCATGTGTCTTATGAGTTCGTATATGAAAGTGTACGAATTTGTGCCTGAAGAGTTTTGTGAAGGTTCCGACGAAGACTGTAAAAAGGCCGTAAAAGCTTACGGAGATCGTTGCGCCTCCGATGAAACTAAATGCCACACCCTTGATAACATTGAACTCGTTAAGTTGGAAGAAGGTGTAGTAGAAGCCCCTGATCTGGTTCAAGCTGAGGTGGCCAATTATTTGTTTAATAAATCAGGTGCATACGATTTTTTCGAATTTCCTAGCTTCAATTGTGTTGGAGAATGTAATTGGCATTGCGATTGTTATTCTGTCGAATGTGAATATCAGAGGAATTATATGGCATTCAATATGACTATAGCAAAAAGATACATGGAATCTAGGGACGTAATTGAAGGAGAAGAGGATGATATTGATCTCCTGAGGAGGTTTGTATATTATTCCTGCCTTTATTACAATCAGTTTTATATTTTTCACGATGATGGCGATAAGTGGGTTACAAATAGAAATTTGCAGCCTGCCTTAAGATATAATAAATCTTGGAGAACGAGACGCCGATTTGGTAAAATGAGGAGAAATAATAAAATCAAGATTTTTGTTACATATCAAGATCTTGGTAAATTGTTTGATTCTTTGGTTGTCTTTCTAACCAAGAATCCTATTAGAAAAAACAAAGTCTTTGCATTATCCTTTTCAAAGGTATTCAGGTATACTTTGATCAAATCAGTCCCGTATTACAAGCATAGCTATCTCTTTGCAGGTTACCTGGCAAAGAACACTTTAGATATTGAGAAGTTTTCAGACCCTTATTCTCCAGATGGAAAAGAATTGGTGGAGAAATACCTGGAGAGGTGTAAACAAGGAGAATGCTATATTTTTGACGATTACAAACTTTTCAATGAGGAAACCCAAAATAATTATTTGGTTCCTCAATTGAGCGAAGTAAATCTTGTTTACCACCTACTTAAAAACTGTAACTTCAAATATGGAAAATTTACTTCTTTTTGGACCAATGGAACCAGGCCATATTGTGAGATTCAGTATATGGCACCCAGGCTCTTAACAATTAATAAAAGGAAGTTTGACCAAGATGATTCCACTCATTATATCTTACAAAGATTTTTGTATTATGCATCAATTTATTTCGTTAAATCATCTCGTGAATGGAAGTCAACTAGAGAAATTAAATGCGGAAATTTAAGAGAAGGAAATGTTTTAAAAAATTTTTTGAATGGTATCGCAAGTAATCAAAATTTGACAGTGGAAAAAAAGGAGTGTGAGAAGATCGTAACCTCATTCAAGGAGTATTTGAATAATTCGTACTTTAGGAAGCACCCAGCCAGAGTAAATAAATATATTGAGAGATTTGAGGAGGCTTTGAGGCCGTATTGTACAGAATAATCTAGCCCTGGTTCTTGAAGAATGAGATAAATGGTATAGAATCACTCCGAGTTATAATCGCAAAATCAATTTTGGCCCAGATGTATGAAGAAACCCTGATATTGAAGGAAACTACACTAAATTACTGTTGAATGATTCCATTACTAGAATGGTGTATTAGGATTGGAATCACAGGAAAATAGTCTCAAATAATGTATTTTATGTATATTTACATGTACTAATTATTACTACCAAGTGTTAAATGCCATATTCCTGGATCAGGCGCAAATCCCATTTTGGTGATTCTTCCTCTGGAACATCGGGTCACTTCCTTCCCCAAAATCCAGATAATTTAGACTCTTTTTTATTTTATTAGTGTTTTATATTATATAGGTTATGGAATGTATTTAATTAACTTCCTAAATATCTCAGGTTTAATTTTAGACATAGTAGGCATGTCGTAAAATGTGCAAGTTGAAAGTAAATACCCGGATTCCTTTTCGGACTTATAGGTGGCATTTTTCCAACCGGTTTAGAATCCGGTTTTATTTATCCCTGTTAGGATAAAATGTGTCCCAATCTGGTCCCGAAATTTCTCTTTATCTTCCATTGCACTAATGTGCATAAATGGAAGGGAGGATTTTCTGTCTATTATGGTTTTTTTCTCAGATGAGCGTGTTATGGCTTATTTACAGATGGAATGTAGGGAATTCTTCCTACTAAGATGATATTCCCTATATCTTTTGGGCTGTATCTGTTCGCCAGCCTCCTGGTAGACATTTCGGACTGTATCGCCCCTAGTAGTACCCAGGCTCACCTAAAACCGGAGACTAAGACTGAAAGTACCAACGTTAAGGATGCCGGTGCTAAAAATGAGCCTCAGGCCGCCCCTGGTAAGGGCCTGGCCTCAGTCCTGGGACAGCTGACTGAAGGCATTAATTTCGTCAAGGGAAAGGGCTCATCGCTGAATGGAAAGGTGGTTGAACTGATAGAGAAGGGAGCCAATATGGAGGGAACGCTCGGAAAGGTGCTCAAGGTGCCCTCCAGGGCCATCTCCACCATGAGTTCGAGCACGATGGACTACTTTGAGAGTCCTGAGGAAGCCAAGAGTAAGAAGGAAGTGGTCAATTTACACATGAGTAAGTACCTGGCTAAAAACACCGTTACCCTTCCCGAGCTTCCAGAAAAATCTAAGCTTCTCTACGAAAAATATATCGATTCTTACAAGAAACGGTGCATCAAGGGAGACTGTTTAACCCTGGACAAGGTTAAGGTTGTGACCATTCCCAACAAGGTTTCCCTGTTTCTACCTCGTCTGGTTCAAATCGACTTTCTTTTCAGGCTTTTCAGACAATCGGGGCTCCAGGCCAACGACAGCCTCTTCCAGGTGGTCGCCGGGAAGAGGAACCGCAACTCCATAGATTACCTGATAGAGCTCATCTCCCTCGATAATTTGAGCAATGCTGAGTATTTAAACAATAACGACGAGGCGGTCAACGTCTTCTACTACAAGGCGACTCTTTTTTTTAAGAAATTTACAAATGAGTCTACTTTCAGGAAAAAGCTAGACTCCAATAAGACCCTGACTTCCATTCTCGGGTTCTTTGTCAAGGCTGACCTCATTGAAATGGCGCAGCTGACCACCTACAAGTCAAACCTGACTTTAGAAAATGCAGATCTGGATGTGATAAAGGAGAACTATAAGAAGTTCCTGGCAGAGGACTCAGATGACTTCGTCTACCTCTCGGACGAATACGCCAACATGTGCAAGCAGTGTCTCCAGGGCTCGTACGAAAACAACCTGGCCAACAAGGAGATGCTGGAGTGCCTGAATAATTTCAAGGTGGACACGGACGAACTCTGCGAGGATCAGACTGACGAATGCCCGAAGTACGTGAACCAGTACGTCGAGAGGTGCCAGGGCGGAGACTGCTACACCTTCGACAACGAGCCGGTGACGGAGAAGATAAAGCTGAAGGTGCTAATGCCGATGGTCCCGGAGGCAAAGCTGGCCATGAGGGTCTTCAAAAAGAGTAAGGCCCACAGAGGCCACCACTTAGTTGGACTCCTTAAAAAAATATTCAAAGTTGAAACCAATAAGACCCTGACCCATTTTGTAAAAATGCTGACGGTGCATAACACGCAGCTGCTGTACTACTCGGCTGAGTCTGAGAAGGTCCTGAACCAGTTCCTGTACCAGTCGACGCTGTTTTTCGTGAGATTTTTGACGGTCTCACGGCTTATCGGATTTTACTCGTCCTGTAAATTCACCCTTTACCTGTTTTCAATCGGGAGGACCAGGTACCTGAGAAACCTGGCGAGGAACATCACCTTCGGCAACAAGGTGGTCCTCTCAGCCGACAACCTTTCCGTAGTCCTAGATTCGTATAAGAAGTACCTGATTAAGTCGAATATTAAGAAACATGAGAAGATAGCGAATTATTTTGCAGGAATGTGCAAGGATGTGATACTGCATTACATAACCTCGGACGGCTTGAGCTCCGAGATGTTTGACTCGATTCAGACCGTCAAGGACGAGGACTTGTGCGCCAAGGACAACGTGGACTGCCAGACGTTCACGAAGATGTACCTCGACAGGTGCAAGAAGGGGGACTGCTACACGCTCGACATGAAGGACTACTACACCTCAAATCGCATGTATAAGCTTTCACTGCCAATTCTGTACCAGGTGGAAGCAGCAATTTACGTTTTCAAAAACAGCAACGCCTACGGGTCCTACGCGGAACGTCTGATCAGGACGGTAGGCCCGAAAAAAAAAGGAGATACGTACGTTCAATTCTACAGAAACCTAGTAACGCACAACAACAAGTTCATAAACACCAAGACCTTTGATAATGAGATTGTAAACAAGTACCTGTCAAACGCCGCAGTGTACTTCAAGTTCCTGGACAATAACCAGGTGCTGGGAGTGGAGGTAAACCACCTGCAGAAGTACGAGAACACGGGGTACAAGATGGACTCGTTCCTGACGAGGATGCTGAAGTCGCTGGTGGGAGTGGAGAGAGTGAAGTTCGAGGACCTGGATCTGAGTAACACATTTGAGACCTATAAAAGTTACTTGTACGGCACGCAAGACGTAAAAGAAGAAAAAGGAATTAAAATGTTCCTGACGTCGTGCAGAAAAGTGTTTAAAATGTTCTATGAAATGCAAAACGACGATAAGATGTTTGTAAAATACGTGAAGAACTTTGACGCGGATCTACAAGAGGTTGATGAAGACGAATAACAATAGCAATAATAATAATAGCAAAAATAATAACAATAACAGTAACAATGGTAATAACAATAATAATGGCAGTAATAAATGTTATCGTATCCCTGAAGCATGATATCATCTGTATCCAGTTCAATCGGATGAGGGAGTGTGTCTCTACACCTGGTTAAACTTCCACTAATTTGGTTAGAAAATTATAAATATGTGTTATTTGTTTGATTAATCGATTGATTGATTATGTTGCTATTTAAATTAATTATTATAAATTGAGTTTCCACAAAATGTATTGAGTGAATCAATGGTTAGTGATGTGGTAGCTTAGGGGGTTGAAAACAGGAGATTAGAAGATATAAACACTTTAATTTTGCAAAATGTAAATTATTTTAGTGTATCTGGTGTAACATAGCCTAATTTAAATGGAACTTGACTCGCTTCTTAAGGAGTTCGTCAAGTTGGACGAATTTTCAAAACCCTCAAAAGAGCTCATAAAAGGGGTTCTTCTGTGCAAAGAGGCACCTCTGTCCTTTCAACTAAGAGCCCTGTACTTCTGTAGAGACCTTCCAGAGGAGGATTCCACTGAAATTCTGGTTTCGGCCCTGGAAGTCCACTTTGAAACATTCATGAGGTATTTGGCAAAAAATGGAGTTTAATTCACAGGCATGAAATCGCATACGTCATAGGACAGTCTGGGTGTGTAAAAGCAGCCAAAAGGCTGGCAGAACTGGTGGAAGATAGCTCAGAGGATCCCATGGTCCGGCATGAGGTAAGAATAAATAAAGATTCACTCATTTTTAGGCAATAGAAGCCTTAGCAGCACTGAAATCAAGGGATTTTGTGGAATTGGTAAGTAAACAAATGACCAGAATAATAATTAAATTAATTAGATTAAGAAATACTCCAAGGATGAGAACAGGGCAGTGAGAGATACCTGCGACCTGGCGATTCACTCACTGACGAGCTCAGAAACAGGGAACTCTAACTTCTGCGGATGTACTTCCACGGCACCCGGATCGTCGACTTACAGGGCAATTGACCCAATTCCAACGCAATCTCTGGAAGAAGAGAGCCTGGAGAAACTGTCTGAGATTCTGTTTGACCAAAGCTTAGAACTCTACAAAAGGTAAACTTGGGTTTTAAATAAAATTTATTAGATATGAAGCACTCTACAAGATCAGGAGTATCTCTGGAAATGAAGCAGCAAGGGTAAGAAGCTAAAGAAATAAGAAACTCAGGTGATCGGAGAGGCGTTGGTCAGAGACAGGAGGTCGGAGGTGTTCAGGCACGAATGTGCATTCGTCCTGGGACAAATGCAGTCAGAAGCGCCAGTTCCATCGTTAATAGAGTGTCTAAAGAACAAAAGCGAGGAACCAATGGCCAGACACGAAGCTGCTCTGGCCCTTGGTTCCTGCGCTTGTACCTCCAGCAACAAAGACTCGGAAAAAGCAATACTGGAAGTTTTAGAGGAATTCTTAAACGACGAAGTAAAGGTGGTTTCAGACAGCTGCGTGGTGGCGATCGACTACATAAACGAAAGTAAGAGGGAGCTGGAAGTAAACTGATTATCTTCCCGAAAAACCAACAATTTAAAATATTAATAATGTTTAACACTGTTATTTGTTAGTTTTAATAGTAGGTGTATCTGATGTGCCAGGGTGTGATTCTGGAAACGAAGGAAGGAAGGACGGAAGAAAGACGAGAAGTAAAAATAAATGAATGTTTAAATAAGATTGAGATTGAATAAGGATTTAAATAGAATTAATAAATATGCGTAAATTGGAAGATATAAATAGTAATTCAGGGGATAACGTCGGAGGAAAAAGGGATAAAGTGGGCTGATGCCCCAGGACATCAGAATAGTCACTGAATTAGCTTTAACCGTATTTTGTATTAAGGGAACCCTTGCAGTAATATAAAGGCCCTTGGTTTTACTTTCAAATTTTTGCAGCAGTAGTTTTTTAGAAATCGTAAGTAGGAAGTTAATGGCATATTGTATTTGATGAAAAGATCTGTCCAAGAAAACTGTTGCAGTTTACAGAATTTAATAAGAAGCAGAAGTAAAATATAACTCGTTTTTTGTTGAATAATATAAAATAAAATAAACCAGGGCTTTCATCATGTTCTTTGGAGGATTTCCCTTCGACGGAATGCCCGGAGGCAGTATGCCTCATCATAGGTCAAAAGAGGTGAGCAACAGTCCCAAATAAAAAACCTTCAGCCTGCTGATACAGAAAAGTTGTATAAACTGCTCGATTTGCCAAAGGATTGCTCGGAAAGCGAGATTAAAAAGGCATACAGAAAATTAGCAATTAAACATCACCCAGATAAAGGAGGAGATCCAGAAAAATTTAAAGAAATTTCAAAAGCGTAAGTACTTGTAATTATACAAATAGAGAATAAACTAAAATAACACAGGTACGAAATACTGTCGGACCCAGACAAAAGAAGAATCTACGATGAACACGGAGAAGAGGGCCTAGACGGAAGCTACACAGCAACCGACGCATCAGATGTAAGAAAATAAATAATAATAAAATAATTATAATTACAATATAATTATAATTATTTTAATTAATTATTTATTATTAAATTAATAATTTAATTAATATTAACTAAAAAAATAATACAGATATTCGACTTGTTCTTCGGAGGAGGAGCAAGGAAGCCCAAGGGTAAAAAGAGGGGAGAGGATATAGTATCACACCTTAAAGTCTCACTAGAACAGGTAAAATAATTTATTATAATAATTAGTAGTTATTGATATTAATCAGTAATTAATAATTTATTATATTATTAGTAATTAATATTAAATAAATTTTCTAAAAATTATTACCAAAATAATAATAATTACTAATTAATATAATTATTAATATCAATTAATAAATAAAAATTATCAATAACATAATTAATAAAATTATTGTAGATTTATAATGGGACTATGAGGAAGCTGGCAATCACCAAGGACGTAATATGCAACAGCTGCGACGGCCACGGAGGGCCGAAGGACGCCTTTATCACATGCTCAGTGTGCGGAGGGCAGGGAATAAGAATACAAATCAGGCAGATGGGATCCATGATACATCAGACGCAGTCTACGTGTTCGTCGTGTAACGGTCAAGGAAAATCACTTCCGGACGCCAAGAAGTGTAAAAACTGTGGAGGAAAGGGAGTGAAACAAACGAAGAAAATACTGGAGGTGTTTGTGGAAAAGGGCGTGCCAGACCAACACAAGATCACCTTCCACGGAGAGGCAGACGAAAGACCAAACGAAATACCGGGATCAGTGATATTCATAATCAACCAAAACCCACACGACACGTTCAAGAGAAACGGAAACGATCTCTTCATGACAAAGTCAGTTCCACTGTACGAAGCACTAACCGGGTGTACGTTCTACCTAACACACCTAGACGATCGTATACTCAAAATAAATGTAAGTTTAGATAACAATATCAATAATAGTAATAATAATAACAATAGTAATAGTAACAATAATAGAAATATTAATAACAATAATAGTAATAATAATAATAATAGTAATGTTAGTAATAGTAATAGTAATAGTAATAATAACAATAATAATAATAACAATAACAATAATAATATTAATAATTATTTTTAGACTCCTCCAGGAGAAGTTGTTAAGCCAGGTTGTACGAAGGTGATTAACGGAGAGGGAATGCCGATTCATAAGAGCGCATACGGAAAAGGAAATCTGTATGTGACCTTTGAAGTGGTTTTCCCCGTCGGAAGAACATTTACATCTGCTGAAAAGTCTAAACTGTTAGAGCTGTTCCCATACACACCTGAGAAGCCGAGTAAACCGGATTCTCAGGTGGAGGAGTATACTGCACAGCACTTTGACCTGGAGGACTACAAGTACGCGGAAAGCGCAAGGCAGCAATACGACGAAGACGACGAAGGACCGAACAGGGTCCAGTGTAAACAGCAGTGACCCCAAAATATGGTATCTTAAAGCCTAATCGCACTAATATACTTGAACTTATCACTATGTGTTACTATCATTAATATTAATTGAACAATTAATATTAATAATACTAACAATAATAATAATAATGCAATTATTATTATTAGTGCTAGTGTTATTGATATAAATGCGTAAATTACGAATTTAAAATATTTAGAACAATGCTACATTTAAAATTATTTCTTGTTCTGTTTCTTTTTCCTGATCTTTGAAGCAGCGAGTAGAAGGGCAGCATCTGCGCCGGGAGGTCCAACCAACTTAGGAGGAGTAACAACAGGAACAGCAGTCTAAATAACAGTAATAGTAATAACGGTAATAATAATAACAGTAATAATATTAATAATAATAATAATAATAACAATATTAATAATAATAATAATAATAACAGTAATAATATTAATAATAATATCAATAACAATATTAATAATGAAACTAACATTGGAAGGAACGTTGGTATTTTTAACGACCTTGAGGTTGACATTTGATCCCGGGGGTCTGTAGAGGGGAGTGGTGGTGACTGAGTTCTCGAGAGTCACTGAGGGTGAGGGATCCCGTTGATAAAACTTAAAGGAAGGGTTTCTCAGGTGAACGTAGTAAAGCTCATCAAAGTCAACCCTCTTAACAAGTTTACCACTGTACGAAAATATCTTAAAACAACAGTCAACCCTCATCCTAGGAACCGTAGTGGCAGTCACGAAGTACATCCCATCAGGACTAAAGTCACAAGTAACCGAACAATCAGACTAAAATAATATTAATAATATTAATAACAATATTAATATTAATAATAATAATAATAATAGTAATGTTAGTAATAGTAATAGTAATAATAATAACAGTAATAATAGTAATAATACAAATAATAACAGTAACAATATTAATAATAGTAATAATAATAATAGTAGAAATAATGGTAACCTTGGATTGTGCTATTTTTTTCTTGGTTTTCATGTCCCAGATGTCGATTTCACCTCTGAGGTTGCCAAAGCCGCCCATGAGAAGGAGTCGGTCAAAGGGGTCCCTCTTTACTGTGTTTCTGCTGTTTTTTCCAAAACTCAGGGTTTTTAGTCCTGTATTTCCGTCGTAAAGATCAATCTGTAATAAATTTAATGTAAATTTTAATTTTAATTTCATTTTAGGTGATTTATTTATTTATTGTTGAGTAAATGAGTAAAGAATGTTACCTGAGCTGGCATTGGTCCCTTGATGACTAAAAAGTCCTTTCCATCAAGGGACCATGAAATGTCGTGAATAATACCATCAGTTACAGAACTTATGGTTTTGTACCTTCCGTTGCTTAACTGAAGAATTATTATAATTATTATTGTTGTTGTTGTTGTTATTATTATTGTTACTATTACTACTATTATTATTGTTATCAGGGTTATTAATATTATTATTATCATTGTTATTGTTATTATTACTATTAGAATTATTATTTATAAGATAATGAATAATGATTTACGTTAATTAAGTATAGCGAATTAGCTCCGTAGTATGATGCGAGGCCCTTTACTGCGTTGGCAAAAGTTCTGAAGAGAACTTGAGTGCCGGTGTTGTTCCAAAACAGTTCTCCCTCTTCAGTTTCGTCAAACTCTTTGTCAAAAATTGGTTTCTGTCCATGATTATAATGATTATTATTATAATTAATATTATTATCGTTATTAATATTGTTAATATTATTATTATTATTATTATTATTAAAATAATATATAATAAAATAAAAAGAGTATTACCTGTAGCTTATTCACTGAGTATATCTTGAGAGAGCCCCTGTCAAATTTGCCCTGGTTTGATGCGAAAATCCCAATGTGACATAGACCCTTTTCGTTCTGAAGTGTGATTAGTTGATCATTTAGTTAATTGGTAACTATTTAATTAATAATTAATAATTTAATTAATAATTAAATAGCCATTGTGTAATATCAATTTGAAAGGAATAGTACCAGTGGAGAGACCGATATTACAGAGTTGCTGGGAAGCGGGTTCGGGGTAGAATTCTGGTTAGGGTTAGGATTTGTGTTTGTGTTAGCGTTTGTGGAGTGGTTGGTCTGAGAGGTTTCCGATTCATTGTGTTTGGCAGAAGTTCCATTTGGAAGAATGACAAGGGTTCCAAATGGCTCTGAGAACTGGTTGTCCTTCCACACTTTGATTTGATCGTTGACCTGTAAAATTTGAAAGTTGGGAATAAACAACAAAGAACAATTAGGTAAGAAAGTACCCTCATTATGCAGTAGGATTCCTCGGTTGTCCAGGTAGGAAATCTGCTGACGACGTATGACTTTTCGTAGGTCTGGGATAGAACAACTGGGCAGTTGGGATCTGATAAGTTTTATTATTAAGGTTGTCAATTTGATTAATAGTTTGTTTAAATAGTCCAGGGTGTACTACTGCTTCTAAACTTTACCTCTCAGGTTATAGACTTTCAAATTTTTTGGATTTTTTTCCGACCAGGATGTTAGAACCATCAGATGAGAGTCCAGGGGGCTGAATAGGACCTCCTTGACCGAGGAATCTGCAGGGTTGTCTATTAGGGGAATTAACACAAACCTGATGGAACTTCCAGAGATCTCACTACTCTCCTAGTTTCAAGTTCCGTCAGTTCCAAAAATCTAGAAGATTCTCTCAGGGTGCAAATCTAAGGTATTTATTTGTTACAAAACGTAAAACTTACCATGTTTCCCTTATTGCTCACAAATGACTTTAAAATTCCAGAATCTTCCCAAAATAATTCCAGATTCTCCTCTGAAAATGTTTATTTTACTCCTTTGGTGCTTAGGTACCTTTATTAGGCCCTGATTTAGGGTAGAATTTATAGATGTGTAGCATCTTCTTGCTCAGGGCCACCAGGAACCAGTACTTGGCTGGTGACGAGGACTCCCTCAAGCTCACTTCGTTGAGTCCTCCTACGAGTCCGTCCATTTCCAAACTCTAAAATTAAAACAAACTGATTTACTTTAATTTAAAAGGGGCATCCTTCCCTCAACAACACCACATAAGATTCCTATCTTATTTTACCTTAAATTTTTATTTTTTCCTTTTCCGTTTTTTTTATTTTTTACAATTCTTCTCAATCTTTTTGTTTATTGTTTTACCTGCTGAGTTTCCCTTTTTTACCATTCCTCCGAACCACTAACCGTAACGTATAAATGTGTAAACAATATTTAAAAATTATAATTTGACTCTAGTCTGTTTTAATGTACATTACTCTGCATTTGTTGTCTTTTAGTATTCTCTCCAGGTACCCTTTGTCCTCCCTAAACATCTCGTGCTTGTATATTGCCCTCTTGATCTTCGGGTTCTCCGTGTCCAGGAACTCCAGCTGAAACACCCACGAGCTCTCCAGCATCTCCCTTTCCACCGGCTTATTGTACTTCTTCAACACCACTTGAAAATTTTCCAGATTCTCCTCAATATTCCTCCTCACTAGTTGATCTATGTTCGATAGCAGTTCCGAAATACTCATGTTGTTTGACCCATCAACCTATATTATTAATATTATTTTTGTTGTTATTACTATTGTTATTAATATTATTGTTGTTAATATTGTTATTATTATTAATATTATTATTACTATTATTGTTAATATTATTAATATTGCTAAACATACTATTCCGATAAGTTTGTATGACGTTCTACTTCCACCCGGTGACGTC
>JAQQTN010000029.1:0-20196 GCA_029379255.1 Theileria luwenshuni
GTTTTACAAAATATTTTCATTTTTTTACTGTCTTCTGAAACAACCTCAAAGGTGACCTCTGGAGCTGAGCATTGGTTCTCAAGTTTGGAGAGGCTGAATAACTTAGACATGTGCATCTGACTTGTGTTTGGAACTCCCAGAAAGTGGTATTGAGGAAATAGATCGTAATGTCTGGTAGGGTCGTCTATGTTCATGTTTTCAGGCGGACTGAAGGTAGTTGACCGAATTCTAAGGAAACAATTATGAGATGGATCACAAACCTAAATGAGTAATCTAGGAGTTCATCCAAGTCTAGGGGTTGACTCTTCTTCATCTGTTCTATGGAGGACATTCTCTTCCTTCCTTCAAGCCAAACACCTTCCATGAGGTTGAATAAGTCATAGCAAAGTTGGTATTGTCTGGTTTCGTTGATCTTACTGACATCAATGGTTGGATTCTACATATTTGAATGGAATATAATGGCTTACCTTCTTCGATTTACTCTTTAATTTGGGAGATTTGGGATTCCTTTTCTTTTCAAACAGATTTTTGAGATATTCATCGAATTCCTTGTCCCATTCCTGAGAAGTAACACATTTTACATTCTCCCAGGAAGGGTCCACAGTGCTACAAACCAAGTCTGAAACCTTCTGTAAATTCTTCATAAAGACAAAAGTACTATATTACAAAACATGGTTAAAAAATATAAATAAACGAGGATTCTCCAATGTGGAATCCCAATACACACTACGGAATCAGGAAATTTAGAATATAGATTAAACACACTTATTATAAAATATTATATAAAATGCGTACGATTAAATGAGATATGAGTTATGCTCAAATTCTAGGATGGCATGACCATATAGTACCTCCATCAGTCCAGATCTTCTCTCAAGGCTCCTACTTCATCTTCAACTGTGGAGAAAATTCACAAAGGTCCCTAATCACTTTTAAAATCACACTTTAGATTTCGACTTTCCAATAGGCTAGGATTGGCAAAAATCAAGTACATTTTTATCACGAACTTGAGTGCACATGCCTTCAACGGCCTTCCTAGCTTTATTTTATCCCTAGATGGATGCAACACCTCCCATGTGACCATTTTTGGACCCAGTCCGATCAAGAAAATTATAGAAACATTGTTAACGACCTTTCACGAATTGTAATTTTAAATCTCTTAACGTTTTTCAGAACGATTGAAGTGACCATTAAAGAAGTTGACCATGAAGAGGCCAGAGAACTTGTAAAATACAACTCACTAACAATCTATGGATTCTCCTATAAACCGCACTTAGAATCTAACTATAATATAGAACCCATACACAGAACTAATATCGGATACTTTGTCCAGTTCGACGAGGTTCCAGGAACGTTTGACCCAGAATTAGCCAAGAAATACGGAGTATGAAACTAATTTGCAATAAAATTCAGGTGTCTAAGGGTCCAGATTTTGGGAAGCTGAAGAAAGGACTTGATGTTACACTGCCAGATGGTTCAGTTGTCAAGTCAGGTCAGGTGTGCGATGAGCCCATTCCCGGCAATCAGATATTGATCGTTGACCACGATTTCGATTTTAGCTCAATTGTATTTTTAGACTTAATTTAATTTTCCAGAAAAATCTGAACCTTGATCAAAATAGACTGGTTTACACCTTCTATTTACACACCGGGACTACTCATCCATCATCAAGAGAAGTAGTGTGTAACCAGTTAGTTGACATTTTTTTTAAAATATTAGAACTCAGGAACCTCTGAAATATATTGCTCTACCATCCTATTATAAAAGAAATATGTTGTACCACTCCATCTTTCCAAACATATTTCCCGGCATTTGTTTAAATTTGACTGAAGGAACAAACAATCCATCTACTGATGTTGTTAAAGACAACCACCCAGCCAGAGAATCTGTGTACCCTCCTCTGACCAAGTTTTATGTCCATCCACCCAAAAAGGTACAGAAATTAGTAACAATTGTTTCAGGTTACTGTCGACTTCGATGACTGTTTACCCAGTTCTTTGAAAGTATTTTTTAAAATCAGTTAAATCTATACAGGTTGAACAAAGTGATTTTGAGAGAGTAGAGTTGGACCTAGACTCAAGAGGACCCAAGTTAACATTTCTGGGAACAGGGTGTTCGGTTCCCTCAGTTTATCGCAACGTGTCGTCAATCATGTTACAAATTTACGAAAATTACTGTAATAACTTATCTAATAAATAGACAGAATAACTCATATTTAAGTTAAATAAATTAATCATTAAAACAGCTATTCTTTTGGATGCAGGAGAAGGAACTGTTCTCCAGATATTTTATACCTGCTCTGATTTCAACGAGTTTATTCAGAGGATACTTTCAATAAGGTGAGGCTTAAAATCCCAAAAATTTCAGGATTGTATTCATATCGCATAGTCACGCAGACCACCACCTGGGCCTATATTACCTCCTGGCTATCCAAAATAAATTCAGAAAAGATAATTGTAAGACAATAGTTGTCTGTTCTGAAGTTATCATGGTAGGTCCTTTTTTAATAAACCCACAATTTATCATTACTTTTATTTAAATAAGACACTTAAAAATATTACAGTTATGGCTGAAAACGTACAATGAGAACATAAGCAGGCTGGAATTTGAAACTATGGTCTTAGAGGGTGACTCTGAGAGAGTATTATCAGTTGATAAAACCACACTTAAACTTACCTTTTTCAAGGTTGGGTTTTAGATAACTATTAGAAAAAACCACAAATCATTTATTGATATTAAAACAATTTAAAACTAAAATAAAACACAATTAAACAATAGGTGGATCATATTTTTGACTCCTTTGGAATTAGGATTGATCATGAAGAGGTGGGAAGTGTGGTATACTCAGGGGACACAAGGCCGTGTGACAACCTGATCAAGCACTCACAGAAAGCAGATATTCTAATACACGAATGTAAGAAAGAAACAAATTAAAACACACAGCGACTTTCACTGACGAGTACCAGGAAAACGCGATTAAAAACTTCCATACGACGATCTCGGAGGCCATTGAAATAGGTAAGAAGAGGGGAATGACATGCCTTTAGCCGTTGCTTCCAACGTCAGGAACCTCTTCGTGACACACTTCAGCCAGAGGTTTCAAACAGTTAGTTCAGAGATTAACATTTAAACCCAGATTCCAAACGTGTACAAGCAGAACTTTAACCTGGTGATGGCTGCAGACCTGATGACGATCCCAATCATGGCACTGAACGACCTCGGCACACACTTGAAGAGGTTTGATCTGATCGTAAAGGACCTAATCAAGTGAAACTCTTGTAATATATTGAATCCTGTTCATGTAGTTTTTCCATGTCGCAATATTTGGTGGTCTTATCCCTGGATCCTGGGTCCCGGGGAGGAGGATTGAGGAATGAGCTGGTCTTCCATCCGTTTTTGAACTTTAAATTTTCATAAGTTGTCTTTGTCAACCAGGAAATCAAGTTCCACCTCCTCCGTTTATTGAAACGCCTGAGTCTGAAAGAAATTAAAAACCGAGAAACTCACGATTTTTCCCAAGGCCGATATCTATTAGGGAAATATAAACATTTAGTTAAAAACATATTCAAATATAAATATTATACATAAATTAAAATAATGTAAAATAGTGAGAATAAACCGAATAAATACCAAAAAATGAAGATTTTAATGGATGTGTTAGTTAAGTTAGGCCTGTTGGGACCAGTTCAGAAAACTAGTGTAAATAAATATGTACTTATCAATTAAGTCAGAATTTATACATGACAAATTGTTTATTATATCTACATACTTATTGGGACCAGTAAACCACTCATTTTCAAATTACTTCCCACCTTCCATCGATTAAAAGAAAAATGGACATTTCCTGTCTTACATTTGATATAATAAACCTTCTCTTACATACCATAGTAACGCCTTACCATCTCTGTTCCATCCATTCATTGCACATCATTGCATGGACTGCCCTCAAACGTATTAGCCTAAGTTATGTATTTACACCTTCTGTTCCTATTTACACATTTCTTTCTTCAATCCTTCTACTGATAAAAATTAATCAGTAAACAACATTATATTATTCTTTTCTCAAAAATATACCTACCTGTTTCCTATTGAAACCAGAAGCTTATCGATACACTGTCTAGAACAATATAATGGAGACAAATTGTCTAAATATTTCCAGAAATAGACCCTAGTAAAATAAAATAGGAAAATAAAGTAAAATCATATTGATTTTTTCTATTTATTGTTGACATCATGAATCACAAGATCGCCTACAAATTCAACGATAAATACGTCACAAAGGGAGCTCTGGCTACAACCTTGATAGCAATATTCATCTCTACACTATGTGTTACAATCATAACTGCTTCAGAACGTTAGTTATATGAACTAAACTTCATTTTCAGATGACACAAGACTAGTGGAGCTGTTCCCTAGCTTACTGGGAGTTGTAGCGTTCCTATCTAGTGTTTATCTCATCAACTTAATTAAATCGCAAGCTAGAAAAATAATAACTGACTTGAATTTGAGCAGGTAAAAACATATATAACTGTAGTTTATTTGGATAAATTTTAAATAAATTAAATGATTTACCAAACAACATTGCCTAACACCTTATTATTTATTAAAAAAAACATTTTATAGGAGATATTCCTCTAAGAGGTCCTCAATGGCCTCAGCTGTTTCCTCTATAGACAGAGAGTTTCTTAGAAAACAGAGGAATACTATAAGCTCAGCACCTAACAGTAAGTTCATCTCAACATTTATCAACATTAATTTTTAATTTAACAATGAACGAAATCATATAGCTTTCTATAAACAATATAAATAATGATTTCAGAATATGATCGCATTAAACTTTGGTATAGCTACTCCAGACTTTCTCTGACCTGCATAATGAGAAATGCCGGAGTCTCTCTTATATTTTGGGATATAGTTAAATTGGTTCTATGGCTCATCACTTTAACATTCTGGAGGAGAGACTCATTAGCAGAACATTGGGACTATTCATTGGTTCACAAGATTCTGTACCCTCTCCATTTTTTCAGTATCTCGGCTGTAAGAAATTACACAGATGCATCATTCCCACTTTTCAAATTTATCACTAATACCTTTTCAGTCAACAGCTGAGATTTGCTTGTTTATCATAGAGGCCAAAGACTCCAAAGACATTTTTCATTCTCCTTCATTTTGGATTAATGCTTTAATTTTGCCACCTGGTGTTCTAATCTCTAAATGGGTCTTCTTCGACCACATGAGCTACATACAGGTCTACTGGACCCACGGATTTATTATTTGGATTAAATTATTTTGTAAGTATAGACTTATAAATCTTGTTTATAATATTTACAACAATTTTAGTGTGGATCAACAATTGGATTATCGCAACTAAGGATGGGCCTGAGAAGGCAAAATTCATCTTTAGGATTACATTAGGCATTTTCATAATGTCTTGCAGCTTTGCAGGTTAGTTCCCCTATCACCTTTTAAACGACATCAATAAATCACAGGCTCCCTTTATATTATGCAAGGAATTCATCCTTTGACTGCTGGTAACCAGTATGGTCACGCATTCAGCCAATATTTGAATTTTTTATACCTGGCAATCATAACTTTCTCAACAGGTATTTAAATGTTAATTTATACAATTTCAAAACATTTATTTAGTTGGATACGGAGACATGACACCACTAACTGTTGAAGCTAGAATGTGTGCAATCTTTTACATTTTCTGGATGGTTATATGGATCCCATTAACGATCAATAAAACTCTCCAGATTGTTTTGGCAAAAAATATTTTGAGTGGACATTTAAATTCATGGTAATAAAATAATAATTTAACAATACTTAGGGCTGGACTGAAAAAATTCATTTTGGTAATTGGTGACATTGACCCTGCACAACTGTCCCAATTTATATCCAAAATGTATTTCACCAAATTCAAATGGTATGTAGACTAATTTAACCTTTAACAACATTTTTACTAATTCCATTTCCAGTAAAATCATTGTTCTCACTCCAAGCGATATTGATATTTATTCGAACCAAATTAAGCAGGCTGAAAACCTGTCAATTTCACTTTGCATTATGAGAGGAGATATCGAAGCAGATGGAAACCTTTCCATTCTAGACACTATCCAAGCAAAACTTGCTAATTCTATTTTCGTTCTTTCATCATTTAAAGGACAGGACTTAAGGTTTAATGACATGAAGACAATAGTCAGAACTATCGGAATCAAAAAGTACGGTTGCAGAAGCCAAAATGTAATTGTTCAATATTGCGCCCCTGTGACACACTCAATTTTCACAAAAAGATTTGGACTACAAAGTAATTAATAACTTCATAAAAATACATTTAGTAAGCCTGAATGAACTTAAACTTTCCCTCCTGACAAAGAGCATAACATGCCCAGGAGTGATTACTCTCATAATCAACTTGTCTCTCAAACAGTACTACAATATTGGTAATTGGCCAGAATTTGGGGAGTTACACAAATACGTGAACACATACCAATCTTATTTATGTGGAGCTGAGAAAAGCATTTCATTCCACAAAATACCAGTTCAATACGATGGAGTTTTATTTGATGTAGGAATTTTTTCATAAGATATGAATTATCTAAATATTTAAATAGATATTTATAAACCATTAAAATTAATAACTAACAAATTCAGTCACTTTGCGAAACTTTCTACAATGTCAATAGTTTAATTTTGATAGGAATTATATCAGCAGATGATCCCTTTTCATACAAAATAAACCCCCTGGGGTCAGAATACTACATTAAAAAGGGAGATACCGGCATCTTCATTCTGGATTTTGACAGTATGATTACCATTTAAAATATATTACAATAGTTACACCATTAAAAACACTTTCAGGATCACCTGATTTGTCACAAATAAGTTTAAAAAATGAAGTTCTTATTAAGAGGAATACAATACTATCTAAAATGATAAAAGAGGGAGAAGTGCCTCACGACAAGAATGGATCTAGCATTTCAACATTGTCACTAGAAAACGATGAGGAGGAACTAGAAGACCAATACCCCAATGAAGATAGTCAATTTATATTACAATCTCTCCTACCATTTTCATTTGCAAAACAATCTAAAAACGACCCAGATAAAGCAATGTCAATTGTTGTCAGTACATTGAGTGAGGCAAAATCAAAAATTTTCAAAAATTCTGATTTTAAAGTAGTCACAATAGTGGGATACTCAGATTTCGTTTCGAGACTACTCTTACATTTTAGCTCCATCTCTCAATTCAACGTGGTTATCGCAGGAAACAAGGTAGTTAATTCTTATTAAAATAGATTTAATTCGATTGAATTTCATTCAAATTTCCAGATATCAAAATCGGTCGACCTAAATTTCCTTAATAGGTTCAAGGACTTTTTGGCTGTTCTGGACGTTGACCTTATGAACTATGCAGACATACTTGGGTAATTTACACTCCATCAACATTATTAAAATTATTTAACTTTAGAACTGAATTGAACCTCTCCGACTTCTTTTACATTACCTCATCTTCATTTCAAACAAATGTGGAGAACAATAATCCAGACCTGACCACAATAGTCCTTTACAGACAACTGACAAATGTTATTGTAAGTTGTAAGCTTATAAAATCAATTTAGAGCAGCATAACGAAAACAAACAACTCAGAAGGGAATAACATTTTTGGAATAGTTGAACTTGAAAATTTGAACAATGTTACATTTTTGGACGACTCCAGATGGTTTTATTAAAATATCACAAAATTTCTATAGGTCTCTCTGGAACACTTTCAATCAAAACGTTGACTCATCCCTCATATACATAAATTCACAACAATATGCAATGGGACAAATTATTAGTGATGAGATGTTTTATAATGTTATCGTGGGTTCTCTTTCATCAAGACAGAACTACATCCTCTATAACATTATTATGGACATGATAACCACGGATGAATCAAAAACTAACAATGTAACTTTAATTACAATAATCATTATTATTTGTTTAGAAAGTCATTCAATCGGTTAAAATTTCGACTCTGGATCTTCCACCTGGACCTAGAACCTTCTCTCAGGTTTTCAACTTCATGTTAAAGGAAATGAAATCAATATTGATTGGAATTTACAGAATGTTTGTTAATAAATGTATTTAATTGCTTTTAGGGAATCAAATTCAACTGAACATTACGTCATATGTTCTCCCAGTCCTCACTTTGAAATACAAAAGGATGACATGGTAATCAACTTCTAATTAATTAATTCTCAGGGTTACATAATCGTCAGCTAATAAAGTATTGGACAATACTTATACATGTTTTAAATATTAGAATATTAATTTTTAACTATTGGAAAGTTAAATTAGTGGAAATTTATTCTATTCTTGAGCAAAGTACTTCCAGGGACAGTGGATCATTTTTTACATGAGAAGGAGTTATTAAGAACTTCCTCAATGGAGAGTACAGCCTATCCAGATAAATCTTTGTGACCTCTGGTTTTCCTGCAGAATCTGTACATTTGTCCTTAGATGAGAAGAAGAGGATCTCTACGTCACCCAACTTTGGAGTCTAAAAGAATTTAAAAACGTTAAACTTACTCTTGGTGCAAATCTGATCTTTCCTCCTTCAGTGACCTGAGTAGGGAAGTCACGAGATTTCTGGTTGCATTGAATCTTTTCGTCATTTACTGAAACAAATTCAACAAACGGTTCCTTTATTTCCTAAATTAATTTTATTTTAAAATCCATTTAATCATATCTAATATTTTCAAATTACCTTCTTTTCACACCTCATCTTTGGATTTATTGCAAATACTTTATCAATTTTCATCTAAAAATTTTATTTGATTTAATGACTTACTGATGGGTAAATTATTTCCAATCTGTTCATTTCGTCCTCTGTTAAATCAGAAACGAGTGTCAAAGGCGTTCTCGTTGTAAGTTCAAATACTTTTTCCAAAGTTTTTAACATATCTTCCAAAGTCTTCTTCTTGTCATTTTTTGTGATATTAACTGCCAAGACTGAATGATCTATGTATTCTGAGAATCTGAACAATTCGTGATTTATCCAGGATGAATCGAGATGTCTTAACAATATCAACACGTGGTTTTTAGAAGATGGATGTTTGTCTAAATTATTATTATTATTTTAATTTTTAATCTTACATTCGAAATAGTCGAAGGTCAAATCATCTTCAGTTTTAGTTACAGTTTTTGGTATTTCAAGTACCATTGGTGGAATGTATTTAAGTTTTGGAGTTTCGAATTTGAATTCAGGCTCTTTGTAACTTGGTACAATGACAACTGGCTTGTATTCTCCTAAATTTTGAGTACTTTCATGTTCTTTACGTATTTCTTCAACATCCACTGTCTTCACAATTCTTTCGAGATCGACCTTTTCATCGGTTTTGACTGGTTCAGATACAATGTCTCCGGCTGGATTCTGTACTTCGACAGACTTGTCTGTTGATTTGACTAAAAGATTATTTATTTGAATTATAACTTACTTAGGAAGTAACCGAGACCGGCTATACCGACTGCCAAAGATATTATTGAAAGTAGGAACAAAAGGGCGCTTAGCTAAAACATTTTTATTACATTAAAACAAACTTTCTTATGAATTCTCCTCTTCTTTCTAATTGTGAGTGAGCCAAGGAGACCCATTATCCAACCAACAACCGGCAATGGGAATATACCCAAAAGAAGGAAGCAACGCAGACTACACATTTATTATTTTTTATTTTACAAATTATTTTTAGTTAATTATTTATCAAACTAACAGTCTTTCATCCCTTTCCATACCGCTGGCGAATGGATTGGAAAATATCTTCCCTTCGGATTCTTCTACATTATTATTATTATTATTTATTTTAAAAGAGTTTATTTAATAGAATATATATATATGTATCCCTTTCTTACCTTCATTTCTGGCTCCTGGTCCAGCTTCAAGATCGGATTCTTCATCTCCTCTAGATTCTCCAGATACTACTGATGTTACATCAGATGATCCTGATTCACTTCCTGATCTTCCCCTAGGGCGGTCAGATTCACTAACGGAGTGAACTGATTCATTTGTACTTCCTCTTTTGGAATCACGGACTGATTCAGAGTTTTCACTCAAAACATCGACCTCATTTGATAAATCAGTGGCCTGACTTTTAACTTCAAAATCTGACTCCATTTTTTACAATTCGTTTTTTACACTTTAAAGAACTATTTTAAGTTAAACTGTTTAAAGTATATAGATAATTTCGGGACAAATTTTTAATGGGCTAAGAGTATGTTGAGACGTATTTAATACCCTTTTAATTTCAATAAAAAAAATTAATTAAATTAATTCGCTTATTAGTATCAAATATATTGAATTATTAATGATATATATGCTTTGGTACTCAAGTATTTTCCTGTACTTGTTAGCACCTTGGACTGAACTCAAGAAAACGAGGCATCCGATTGGATGCATTATCAATACCAATTATAAATATAATTTATATGTTTAAATATTAAATAAATAAAGAAATTAACTGTATAATGACAGATAAAACTTGAACTTCGGAAACAGGCTAATTCGGGAACATAAGACCAGAAACCGAGGGAGACACATATGTTCCAACATAAATACATTAAATTTAGATATAGAAGGATGCGAATTTCCCTACAATTAAACTATAAATTCATACACCTATTATTCAACTGTTTATGGGTTACCCCAAACTTGTTTTTTCAGACTCCAAAATATGTCACATAGATTTTCATTATATTACTCGTCATTTTATTAAATATTATATGATAAATGTTTTAAATAACGTAATTAGAATCATTTCTATCAATATTTACACAACTCCCTCATACATCACTGACAAAACCGTTCCACCCCAAAATAGACCCACCATACATTCTAGATTTGATTTATTTAAAATAATCTACAAGTGTAGGAGGAAAAGGCTCAATTTACTGTCAACATCTTGTTCCCCACAGCTTTTGACCTTTTCTTGAACATATCTAATTATTACGTATTTAATCTCTTCAAACACTTCCTTTTGCCATATATAATTCGTTATATTTGTGTCCTTAAAATTTTGATTGACTTCAAGGACCTATTATTGAGTCCTTTTCCACACCCAACTAGTCAGAAATCAAGATTCCTTCAATCGTTTCTTAAACCCTACCCTAGCAGATCTATATCTAGCTAAACACTACCTTATTTGACACAATGGGAGCTCCATCGGTACGTTTGAATAAAATAATAATTATTTAGAAATCGAAGCAAAAGCGCTTCATCAGTGACGGAGTTTTTAACGCCGAACTCAACGAGTTTCTCTCACGTACACTGGCCGAAGACGGATACTCGGGAGTGGAACTGAGAATAACTCCAGTGAGAACTGAGATTATAATCAGAGCCACAAGGACCAGAGAGGTCCTAGGTGAGAAGGCAAGAAGGATTAGAGAACTCACATCATTGGTTCAAAAAAGATTCGGATTCTCATCTGATTCAGTGGAATTATACGCAGAAAGAGTTGAAAACAGAGGATTGTGCGCAATGGCACAAGCTGAATCGCTTAGATACAAGCTACTGAAGGGACTTGCAGTTAGAAGGGCAGCCTACGGAGTACTGAGACAAATCATGGAATCAGGAGCAAAAGGATGCGAAGTTATAGTTTCAGGAAAATTAAGAGCACAAAGAGCAAAAAGCATGAAATTTAAAGACGGATACATAATATCAACAGGGCAACCCGCAAACCAATACGTCAGCACAGCAGTGAGATCAGTCCAACTGAGACAAGGAGTGCTGGGAATCAAAGTTAAAATTATGTTGCCGTACGACCCAGAAGGAAGAGTGGGACCCTCAACACTGCTGCCAGACTCAATAACGGTGTTAGACCCAAAGTAGAATCTGATTAATATCTTGCAATTTTAATATGTGTGTTAGACATTCAAAATCCTGTGAAATATATTGAGTAAAACCAACTTAGAATTGACTTAAACCAATAATTTACAAAAAAGTTAAATCCGGGAAGGAACTGCAACGACGTGGCCGATCATAGGAACGATGGTAGGAGTGCTGAAAAAATAAATAAAAAATAGCTAACCCTCTACAGATCCTAAAAAATCAAATAAAAATAAAAAAACAAACCAGGATCGAGAGACGGAACCAAGATTGAATAAGGGAGAAGGATAATAAGCTGAAAAATAAAATAAAATAAAAAAATACCGATAGAAAAACAGGAAAATTTAACAGAATCAGCTTCCTTGGCAATGTCGTAAAAAGAAGTGCTCTTGTGATAGACAGGTTTATCACAAATAGCTGAAAGAAATATTAGGAATAAAAATACCAGTGTAATTGAGTAAAACTGAGAAGCCAGTAAGTTGGAATGAGTCAGACTTTACATAAGAATGAGTCTTGAAAGAGCCAATCTGAAGTAATTTTAGAGAAAAAAGGATACTTTTGAAAAAAAATCATCTAAAAAAGGATGTTTAAAGCGTTATTAATGGTACCTGAATGAAGAAGGTCGTCATCCAAAGTGACATACTTGCAAAGGGAAGAGCTCAAACAGGACCTTAATTTTAAACCCTGAAAAGAAGAAGGGGAGGGATAAATGGGCTCAGGACAAGAGTTTGAAGGAATTCTGAAAAATATTTGAAAAAGGAAAACAAACATTAAAAATTCACCAAAACAACCCTCTCGAAAGTTTAAACCATTAAAAATAGGAAGAGGCTCCCTAAGAGAATAAAATAAATAATATTCATGATAATAAAATAAGAAAAAAAAAGAAAAAGTAAATTACCTGGAAGGTTCACAGGTATACTCGACACTCAGAAAGTCGATGTTAACTCTCTTGTGGTCTAACAGGGAGTTACAGTCGTTGACTCCAACCTGATTAAGTTTAAGGTAAATTTAACTTACGGAACAAGTGGTGGTTCCGAGGCATTTTCCCCTGATAAGTTCAGTGCAGTTCAGGGAGTTTAGAGACTCGGAGGAGTCTGAGGAGTGAAAAAGCTGGGCCTTGTGAATGAGAACGCTTAAGTGCCTGTTACAGACCAGGTCGTTGATTTTGTTCTGAAAGATCAGTGATAATTTATTAAAGTACAATTTGAACGGAGTAAATAGAATCCAGCAAAGAAACGTTGTTACGAGGAAACCTAGAACCGACAGATTAGTTAGCTAACATGTAAGAGTAATACCCGTAAAAAAGCAAGGGAAACTTAGAATGATCCAAAGAAGCTGACTGATGATTATTTAAAAAAATACACAAAATAACAATAAAGTTACAGAGAAAGTAAAAAGAAAAAATCATTTCATTGAGTTAGTCGGAAAGGTTCAATTCGACATTTGAGAATCCAAAATTGAGATAAAAGGGCAGATGTCGTATCAAAGCAGGGAAATATAGGGATTAGGTTGAAGGAAATTGGGAAAATATTTTACACATCAAAAATACAGTCAAATACGATAACGGAGGAAGATTTTAAGATAGTTTCTGAGTTTCTTCCTTTATTTTCAGGGTACACATTTACACATGGGGCCTAGAAGGAATTTTACTTCTATATTTAATCTTGTGCCTGTTTGTCGGATGTGTAAATACGCTAAACCTTAATAATAAATTAATTTTTAATCTATCACGACAATGTTTAATTTTAATGTACAATAACAGCAAATCATGACATACCAGAAACTAGTATCCCAGCAAGGAGAAGTTCCTCCTCCCAGATTTGGGCATACATCTACCTCAGTAGGAGGAGGAAAGGTGGTTTTATTCGGAGGAGCAGTTGGAGGTACGAAAATATCTAAATAGTTGTTAATGATGGGAGTTTTGACACTTTCCATCCGATTTCGTCCAAGAAAACCGATTATTTACTCATTTATTTCATTAATTTCATTAAAAATATCATATTTAAAACATTTAAGGCATTTAAATAAAAATTTACAGATGTTGGAAGATATACAATCACAGCAGATTCGTACATGTTTGATGCCTCCACAAACACCTGGTCGAAACTATACGCAGAAAACGCTCCCTCAGCGAGGGCGGCACACGCAGCGGCCTGCGTTGAGTCCATGCAGGTTGTGATCTTCGGAGGAGCAACGGGAGGAGGAGCGCTCTCATCTGACGACGTAAGCATGTCATTTGAAAAAATACTCAGCTTTTCCTCCTCGATCTCAGGAGAGAGAAACAACTGTCCTGGATCATAGTTCCGACAACGGGAAGGTCTCCCGGGAGGAGATACGGTCACACATTGACATTTTCGAGGCCAAACCTGATCCTTTTTGGAGGGAACGACGGGTAAGAGACTCTTTAGTATCAATTTAAAAAAAATAAAATTATAAAAAATTTTCAGTCAACAAACGACCAACGACGTGTGGGTGTTGAACGTGGAGCAGTCGCCATTCTGCTGGACTGAAGTGTCGTTTCCACCGGCACTGTCAGTGCCTCCCAAGAGAGTATACCACTCAGCAGAGGTAAGCTTTGATATTGTTCAACAATAATATTAATAGCTCTGCTGCGATGGACCTGCAGCAGGAATGGTGGTGGTGTTCGGAGGAAGAGGGACTGAAAGCAAGTCGCTGAACGACGCCTGGGGACTGAGACAGCACCGAGATGGCTCCTGGGACTGGATAGAGGCGCCAGTGAAGTCGACCACGCTCCCAGACGCAAGATATCAACACTGTATTTTAACTCAAAAAATAAAAAAATAAATTAGCCTCGGCATTTATCGGTTCTAAGTTGGTGGTAATCGGGGGGAGAAACGACTCAGATTTTAATAGGTAAATTAGACACCATTAATAGCAAAATTAAGGCCCCTGTCACTTTCAGTGTATGACACTGAGACCTTAGAGTGGTTCAACATACCTTCACTCCAAAGGGTTAGTAACCCAGACATTCTATTTACTATACATTTAATAAATAGGCAACAATTATATTTACCAAATAACTAATATAAATAACATAACATAAAATCAAATATAACAGTTTCGGCACTCCTGTTGGAAGTTCGGAGCAAACGTATACGTCTTCGGAGGATTCACACACCAGACGCAGAAGAATCCAACTAGTGAACTAAAAATGTTAGATTGCCAAAGTAAGGAAGACAAATCAAAAAACAAAAAAACAAATAAAATAGGTGCATTCGCAGAGCATATGAAGGTAAATACGTCTTCGCAGACGAGATACGGAGACGACCCACTGGATCCGTCGGGGAAGCCGGGAGTGCCATTTCAAATATCACCAAAGTCAAACGACTACATGGTGATAAAACCACCAGAAAGGGAAATTAGACTCTCATCACACGCACACGCAGTACACGACTCAGTGTCAGACTTCTCCCATTTAGTCAGAAAGGTTGAATTACAGTAGAATTAGATTAAAAATTAGCTATCTTAGAAACTATGTTAAAAATTATCTGGAATTATAACTATTGATAAAAAAAGGAAAAATAATTAATTAAATAATAAAACAAAAAACAATTAAATAAATAAAACAAAAAACTTCAGATTTCAATTGATCGGTTGGAGGAGGAGGGAAGGAAGATCAATAAGCCGCAAGCGAGATCTAAGTTGCACTGGCAAAATGAGAACACAGACACAGTGTATGATAGAATAATTAGAAGACTACTAAATCCAAACGAACAAAGATTCCAAAAGGACTCACCATTTCCAGTACCATACAAAGACATTAACACATTGTTAACCATGGTAACAGACTAATAATTATCATTCGTAAATAGAGTGTAGTTAATTTGTACTTATTTTACAATAGAGACTTAAGATAAACCTTGATACAATAATAACTGTTTACTTATTTACCCATTTTTTTCTAATTGACTAAACTTCAGGTGTACCATATTGTTAAGCAGGAAGAAACGGTTCTTAATCTGAGAACACCCATAAAAAGTAAGTTCCTCTTATCAACATTTAATTATGATTAATGAACAAAAATGACCAATTGATAATAAACGATTACTAATGAACTACAATTAATAATGGACAAATAACGAAATAATAAACAAATAACCATAAATAATAAAATAAATAATAAACAATTATAAACTATCAAAAACAAAATAACAATTAACAACAAAACAATAACCCAGTAAAAATAATAAACAACAAACTAAGAACAACTAATCAACAAATAATTAACAAACAATTTTTAGTATACGGAGATATACACGGACAGTACCACGACCTGATGAGGCTGTTTAAGCTGTACAAGTGCCCCCTGGACGAGTACTTGGCGGAAACGCTGAACCTGGAGGGGGACATAGACTCTAACGACTACCTGTTCCTGGGAGACTACGTGGACAGGGGCTTCAACTCCCTCGAGGTCATATGTCTCCTGTTCGCACTCAAGTGCAAGTACCCAACGCAGATACACCTCATACGAGGCAACCACGAAGACCCAGCAATCAACGCAGTGTACGGATTCCAGAACGAATGCTCGAGGAGACTGAACGAGGACGTCAATAACACGTTCAGCTGCTGGAACGGCTTCAACAAGATATTTGAAATGCTACCGCTGGGAGCAGTGATAGAAGGGAGAATACTGTGCGTCCACGGAGGAATAGGGAAGAGCCTGGAGCGAGTGGAGGACATCAGAGGGCTGAAACGGCCAGTGACGGTGGTACCGGTTCCGTCGACGAGAGAGGTAACACAGAGGCGCCAAACTTAGATATTTTTGTGAAAATAAACAAATAAACCTAATTTTAGTTGAAAATCAACTAAAAATTAAGGTAAACGATAATTAATGTGTCGCAGGACCAACTTCTGCTGGACCTCCTGTGGTCCGATCCAACGGACAACGACTCCATGCTCGGAACGGTCCCAAACGAGATCCGAGACCCGGAAAGAGCGGGCTTTATAGTTAAATTCGGGCCTGACAGAGTTATGAAGTTCCTGACCAACAACGATCTGCAGCTGATCATAAGGTACAGTAAAACAAGAAAAACAAGAGTTTAGAACAAAAATAGAAAATTATAACATATAAATCCCTCAATTAATTAAAACTATAAACTAATTGAACTATTTAGGGCGCATGAATGCGTTATGGACGGTTTCGAAAGGTTCGCAGGTGGAAGGCTGATTACCCTCTTCTCAGGTACGAAGTAAAACAAGCATAAAATAACAAAAATAGCAACTAACTACTGTAATCATCATAAAAATGCCGGAGCATTACTATTTATAAGAAGAGACTTAACTATAGTGCCAAAACTTATATATCCGTCACCGCAAGACACCGGTGTGTATGACTCCTGGTAAGAAATTAGGCAGAACGATATTACCAATAGTTAAAAAACAAAAGAAAAACCCCTAATAATATTTCAAAATTCAAAAACAAGAAGATTATAAATTAATAAATATTTATAGGGATATGAGGATGGCCGAGATCAGACCGCCGACGCCTCCACGAAGTAGCCCGATGGCCAGAGATGTCATTATGGAGCCTGCCTAAAATCATTATAATTTGTTTTAAAATATATTGAATTTATTTTTAAAATTCATAAACCACTTAAGCATAAATGAGAGTATCAGGCACCTAGCAGTGAACCGTCCAACAAATTTTTTCTAAAACCATGGTCAATGATGTTGAAATGGCCACCTCATCCAATGGAACACACATTTCCGACCTAGATTCGGCAGATAGCGTGTTGGCTCTACTGGAAGAGAACCACTATTTCTCCAGGGAGCTTGGCCTACAACAACTTGACAAGATCGTAGATTACTTTTGGCCAGAAATAGTAGATAATCTGATATTGCTGTAAGTCTTATAAACATAAATAAAAATAAAACCCAAATAAACTAATAAATAACGCAGAGAGGACATCTACCAAGATAAGACATTCAAGGCGCGGAAGATAGCAGCACTGGTCATCAGCAAAGTGTACTACCACCTGGAACAGTACTCAGAAGCTCTACAGTACGCACTCAACGCAGGAGAAATATTTAACACGATAGAATACTCAGAGTACACCAACATCATCGTGTCAAAGGCAGTCGAAGAATTCATCACCTTCAACTCTGAAAAGTACGAACAAGGAGAAAATTTTCAACATGAATTCGACGAGGAAACACTAAGTAAGTTGTAAAAAGTAAATAAAAATAATAATAGCGGCGCTGGAAACGCTGGTACAAACGATGATGCTGAAGAGCGTGCTGTCAGGAGAAGAATCACACGCAATGGGAATAGCGCTCGACAGCAGAAGAATAGACCTAGTGCTGAAAATATTTGAGCTAAACAAAGTCAGAACGAAGCTGCTGAACTACACAATGAACCTCCTGACTAACGTGACGAGTAAGACGTTCAGAGACCTCGTGTACGAAAAGCTGAGAGACATACTGTTCAAATCGAGTTCGCTAATGGAACTAAACTTTGTAAACCTGTGCGTATGCCTGTACCAACTTAACGACCACGAAAGAATGGCTTCCCTGCTCAACGAACTTATCAAAAAAGGAGACCACCTCAAAGCGTACCAGATAGCATACGATCTTGTCGATATAGGAGACCAAAAATTCCTCAAAAATCTACAGGAATCACAGTATTTCGAAAACAACACACTAACGTCAGAAAGACTAAAGTATATACTAACCGGAAAAAGTACAATAGAATTATACCTCCAGTTTTTACACAGAAAAAACCACTCCGATTTAAGGCTTTTGGAACAAATGATGGTAAGATAATAACAATTATAATAACAACAATAACAATACTAACAACAATAATAATAATAACAATAACAATAACTATAATAACAATAGAAACAACAACAATAATACTAATAATAAATTATTCAGACAAGTTTGGACCAGAGAAACAGCATAACCCACAACGCAATAGTAATTGCACACGGAATTATGCAAGCGGGAACGTGCTCAGACACATTTCTGAGGGATAACCTTAACTGGTTCTCAAAAGCAAGCAATTGGTCCAAATTTACAGCAACAGCCTCAATAGGAGTGATACACAAAGTAAGACAGCCAAATAATAATAAATACTCAGGGATTTACAAATGAGTCCAAAAAAGTGCTCTCATCATATCTCCCCAATGAACCGGGATCAGGATCATACTCAGAAGGGGGATCGTTATACGCATTAGGTTTGTAAACTAATCAAATATTTATATATGTATAAATAAATATAAATAAAAATATTTATATTTATTTATTCATTTATATATTTAAAACAATAATAAACTAATAAACAATATAGGGTTGATCCATTCAAACCATTTTGATCCAGAAGCAAAACAACTGTTACTCAACTCTCTGAGAAACGAAGGAGCAGAGGAATCAATACATCACGGAGCAGCACTGGGATTGGGATTAGTATGTATGGGACAATGTGACTACGGTAAGATATTAACAATAATTACAATAATTATAACAACAACAACAATAACAATAATATTGATTACAATATTAACAAATTAATAAAAAAATTTAGAACTCTATGAGGAGTTAAAGGGAGTCATGTTTAGAAACAGCGCAGTACCCGGACAGGCAGCGGCAGTTGCAATAGGACTGCTGATGCTTGGAAGTGGAGCAGAGAATGTAGTTGAGGAATTATATACCTTCTCATATGAAACACAACATGAGAAAATAATTAGAGCCTGTGTTATTTCAATAGCAATGGTTATGTATCAAAGAGAGAAACATGTATGAAATAAAAAAAATAAAAATGTTTAGGCCGATAATATTATAAATAAACTATGTAGAGATAATGATGCAATCATAAGATATGGAGGGATGTTCTGCTACGCAATGGCATATTGCGGTACAGGATCCGTAAGATTATATTTATTACAATAATAATTATGATAACAACAACAATAATTATAATAATTAAAATTACCAAATATTAATTATTACTATTACTACCAATATTAATAATTGATTATTAATTAAATTTATAGTCATTCGCTGTGAAAGAGCTGTTATACGCAGCAGTGTCCGACGTGTCGGACGATGTCAGAAGAGCTGCAGTGATAGCACTGGGCTTTGTAATGTGTAACACGCCGAACCTTGTTCCGAGAGTACTCAAACTGCTCTCGGCGTCATACAACCCACATGTAAGATACGGAGTCACTCTAGCACTGGGAGTGAGTTGTGCAGCAACAGCATCAGAAGAATCAATTAAAATACTTCAAACATTGTCAACTGATAGAAGTGAATTTGTTAGACAAGGTAAGATATTAAACAATAATATTAACAATAACAATAACAACAACAACA
>JAQQTN010000029.1:20296-54258 GCA_029379255.1 Theileria luwenshuni
TAATATTAACAATAACAATAACAACAACAACAATAATATTAACAATAACAACAATAACAATAACAATAATAGTAACAACAATAATTGAATTAATAACAATTATAATACTAACAATAATAATAATTGAATTAATAAAACTTTTAGGGGCTTTTATAGGATGGGGACTGGTTTTACAGCAGGCAAATTATGAGAAACTGTCAGAGGGGAACGGAGTCAGAGAAACATTTCTGTCAGTAGTGGCCGATAAGCACCAAGATGTGATGGCAAGATTTGGAGCAATACTAGGATTGGGACTAATGAGCGCAGGGGTAACTAATAACTAATATTACAAATAATAATTAATTAAATATTAATTAATTATTATTTGTTATAATTAGATAATTAGTTAATCTAATTAACTATTTAAATAAAATTAAAAATCCCAATTAAATTAAACAGTATATTAATGAATATTTAGGGACAAAACTGCATTGCCTCCTTGTATACGTGTAGAGGAAACATGAGAAGAGAGGCAGTTGTGGGATTCTTAATGTTCACCCAAATGTGGTATTGGCACGCCTTCATACACTTTGTCTGTCTCACATTTCAGCCAACCTGTCTAATAGGTAACAACAATAGTAATAGTTATAATAATAACAATAATAGTAAAAATAATTACAATAACAACAGTAATAATTATAACAATCATTAATATTATTTTAGGTCTAACTGAGGATTTAAGAGTTCCAATAGGTTACAAAGTGAGATGTTCGGCATCTCCGAGACTTTTTGACTACGTCCCACACATAAACAAGACCTCATCTCAGGATAAAAAGGACGAAGTCACAGCAGTACTGTCAATATCGGCAAAGAGGAACTCGTGGCTCTCACACAAGACTCATCCGGAAACCGAGGCGGAAAAAACAGAGAAACCAACTCCGGATGACTCTTCCTCAGTTCTTTCAGACGGAAAATCATTAAGGTAAGACTTTGTTACTGTTATTATTATTACCCTATTATCAATTAAATAACTAAAAATTCATAATTAATTAATGAAATAATTAATTATGAATTTTTAGGGCTGAGATTAGCAGCATCGCGGCCACACTCGGTCACTCGAGCAGTGACTCGATAGCAGAGTCCAGTTTAGACAACACCAGGGACATTTCCATGGCCAGCGACAACGGCGATGCGGCCGTTGGAAAGATGGACATTTACGACTCCACTCTGGAAGCGCTGAAATCGAAGCATTTTGAGTCGTTTTCCACCTTGCTGGACAACCCCTGTAGGATGCTTCCAAAGCAGTCTGCCTTTTGCACATTCAAGGATTCGCGATACGAGCCTGTTTTTTCTGACAGAAATTACGGAATAACTCTTTTAGTCGACAGTTTGCCTCACGAGGAGGAGGAGTACCTGGTCTACGACAGCAATCAGCCCGAAGCCCCACCCTTTACGCCCTTTGAACTGGGCCAATAGCGTCTACTTTTAATCTCAAAATGTTGTAATTTAATTATTGACGTGTTTTTATTTATATTTTATAACTTTTTATTTTTTCCGCGTGTTCCCCTTGAATTCCCGGCCGGGGTCAGGGACCCCGGTCGGGGATCACGCTACACATTGGGGGAGATACATTAGCGTATATATGGGGAAGTCGACTTGCGTTAGTAAATATGTATCACGTAAGCACACAGTACACTAAATTAACAATTACATTTTCTGGCTTATTTTTGCCATGAGACTTAAGAATGATTCTTTGCTTATTGGAGTCCATGAGCCGTTGTCTTTCACGTGGTACTCCGAACGTGGGTTGGTTGGGCTGCTGACGAGGACGTCAGCGAGGTAGTATTTTTTATCTTTATAGTAAAAATGTACACCGACACAAGCTTCGTTGTCGAGATTTCTGTCGAATATGACAAGTGAACCGTCAGACACACGCGAGAAGAAGTTGCCTGACTTGGGATATACGGAAGTCATTGGTAAAACTTTATCAAACTTGGTGTAGAAGGAAGAGCCGAGAGACGAAGGAACTCTCTTAGAAAAGTCAAGTTTAGAGCACTTGCTGTAGGGTATTGGAGCGTTGTGGAATGAGAAGTCGTGGTCGGACCTCTTAGACTCAGGTCTGAACTCGAAGGACTCATCAAGAAAGTCTTCCTTGGTCGTAAACGGCTTATCATTGCCAAACAAGTTTCTCTTATTCTTACCAAACAGGTAGTGCGGGTAGTGGAAGTCTGGCGGGAACTTGGTATCGTCTTCATGTAAGAAGGTGAAGGGTGATGAGTCAGCGTTAACCCAGTTATTTCCAACTCTTATAAAGTTGAAGAAACGATACTCGCTATCCTTGTTTGAAACTAGTATTCTCACCAAGTACCTGGTTCCGGACTTCTTGTAAACCCACACGGCAACGGCCCTGTGGTCCTCAACCTCGGCTTTCCACAACAGTCTCACATCATAATACACAGAGGTTGCAACATAGTTTCTTTTGGGAGTATAGGTTTCGTAGTCCTTGAAATTTGTGGTTGGATCGTAATCCAACTTTGAACTTGACTCGGTAGTGTTCAAGTTCAAAGTGAGGGGCGTAGTAACCTTAGAGTTCTTCATTAGGTTAAAGTTTTCAACATATTTATCAAAATTTATTGGAAAGTAACCTTCGCCCCCGTCAAAGAAGTAGTATGGCTTGTAACCGTTAAGTTCAGTGCTTATGTAGAGCAGGGTGTCAGAACCGGCCATACTTAATAAAACGTAGTTAGCTCTCTCGTACTCGTGAGAGGATTCCCAGAGTTTTTCATTTCCGTTGGACACACTAACTATTTGCATACCCTTTAAAGGTTTAAGATAAAAGTTCACAACATTGTCAAAATGCTCAAAATCTACCACCACTTGATCACGGCTGTACTTTGCCAGGTCTAATGAAACTTGGGTCAGTTTACCCATGGAGAGCGTAGCTCCACTTAAAAATAGAAAAACTAAAGAGGCCAACATTTCTGGCCTATAGGAAAATATATACTTTGTAACTAGATATCACCTTATCGTATATGGGGCCCACGCAAATAAAATGGTCTTTACAAGGTCTAGGTCTTCAGCCACATTCTTTCCCAGCTCCTCTCCTTAATACCTGTATCTTTAGCACTTCAAATAACTTAATTTCTGATATTTTGGCTTTACACCCTTCTCTTCCTCCTATCCTCTTACTTTATCACAATGTCCATTATCTTTTTTCCCGTTTCAATTTCTTCACACCTTTTTTCAATTCCCTGAAGTTTTAGTCATTTTGGACTTAATCACCCTGTTTGGGCCCTTTTGAGTTTTAAAAAGGCCAAAAGGGCTTACACATCTCTCCACCTTATTGGTCCCTTAACTTTGCCGTTTTCCACCCTATTTCACCCATTTTCTCAAAAATATCAACTATTATAATCATACGTTCAATTGCAATCAAATCCACTTAAGTAGATAATTATAAATACACATTTAAATATACACATAGTAGGTATTTCGAATCTACTAGATTAGCATATTTTTTCATTAAAAATGATTAAAATATTTAAAATTGGAGCTAGACCAAGGATTAACCTTCGATTCGATTTTATCAAGTTTGACCTGGGTCCTGTGACCTCAGGTCCTTTAGCGCCTCGTAGTAGGGGAGCGAGCTCACGAAGAGCCACGACCCTCCCCTCTTGATGTAGTGAAAAATTGAATCTCTTGAGTTAACTTTTATGATCAGGTCTGCCAGGTACAGCTCTTTATTTCTGAGGTAGAAGTTAAAGCCTTTGCAGAGGTTTGTCTTTGTACTTCCAGAGTAAATTGTGTTCTGGCCTTCCTTGATACGGTCAAAGTACTTGCCTGGTGGTGGGTAATATGAGACTACTGTGAGTTTTTTATCGAATACTGTTTCGACTTTATATTTTACACTTTCTGAACTTTCCGACACGTCGAGCTTCAAACAGTCCTTCGGCGATATCTCGACTGGCGCTGGCTTATAGTCGATTTGCGACGGCAACCTCTCAAACCTGGTTTCCGCCTTCTGCAAGGGGTACTTCTTCTCGCTCAGGTCGAACTTCAGGCTCTTGAATTCGTCCACAATACCTTCAAAGGTGATGTTTATTGGACTCTGTTTTCTACCCAAATTCAGGTAGTTACTGTTCCTCAGGTCGAATGCGTATTGTGGGTAATCAAGCTCTTTTGGTATGTGAAAATTTGAGTTCGTTACCATGTTTTCCTTCAGCGTGTGCACCAGCGTCCACTTGTCATCGATTAGAAAGAACGTTTGTATTTCCGATTGTTCGTTGTACCTGGTTATTAGGAGTCTGATCATGTAGTACAGCGAGCATCGCATGTAGGCCCAGGCTGCCGCACAGCGGTCTCCGTACTTCTCAGCTCTCCACAGAATGTTGTCGTCGTAGCTAACTGAGGTCGCAAAATATCCGATATTAGAGGTAAAGAAGGTGTAGGGCGTTGATTCCGATGCGTACTCTACACTATAATGTTCCACGTACTCCGTCAGTGGCAGCACCAACAGGTAACTTCTCATGTGCTTAATCGACCTCCTAATGTTAATCAATGCTTCAGAGTACTGAAAGTAGCTTATTTTCGACCATTTGTTCTTTTCCTTCAAGTAGTACTCGTCTTTATATGAGTAACCGCAGTCTATTTTTAGGTAGAGAAGGTGCGGTTCTTCGTCGAACTTGGAAAGGAGTGAGCTTACACACATTCCTATTCCGTCCGATTCCCATATGTTTTCGTCTCCATCTTTTACTGCGGAAACAAAGTATTCTTTAGAGGGTGTATATTTTTCATAGTATATATTGTCAAATTCCGATATTTTGATGTCAAATGTATTTTTATCTGCCTTTTCGATGTCGAGGCTGGTTGAAAGCGATAGTGAGACCACACGGCCGGCAGTTAGGATTGCTAGCCACAACAGGTGTACTTTCATTTTACTATTTATTGATTTTTTACTCATGTCAGGGCTAGTTCAGAATACCATAGGAGTATTATCTTTATAATATCCTACGGAAACCGTCCCGGACTTTATTTTTACTCTTACTATTTACTATGTTTATTGCTATAATGCTCTCCCTATAAATTTGCTATTTTTTGATGATTTTCGTTCGGAGATTCTGGTGTTGATAATGGCTTTCATTTGAGCAAGTCTTGTTAGCATCATAAAACTCTGTTTGGAGTAAGATATTTTAAATTTAAAGTTTTATTATTTTAAGATTCTAATGTTCAAAAAACGGTAGACTATGTTTATTGATTAGAATTGTCGACGGTGTTAGTATAATCCTAACGTTTATAACCAAGGTCACGTATAATTTTGAAATTAAAAAATCAATGAAATAAAATATTATTATATTAGCCTACAAAATATAAAATGGTTAAATATGAAAACAACAGTTTTAAAGCTGAACAAAGGCTGTCAAGATGCCGGTCGAGGCAATCGATACATCCTTTTGACAGACGGTTAATCTTATTTATACTTAACGATCCTTAAGTATAAACATTAATGTATGCTACGATAGTGTTAAAATAAATAGAAAACTTGTTATGTGCTTTTTCACATAGTGATACCAGTTATTGGGATATGTCTTCTACTACAATTATTTTTTTCAGCAACTCTCTATTCTTTCTACAATTGTTGTTTTTAAATATTTATAATTATTTTTAACTTAATTCGTGTCGTTTTGTTATGCACATTTCCTGTTTACCATCTTTTTACTTTTTTTCGGCTAGTGGTGTCCCCTTTGGCTATCACCCATCTCCCACCCACTAAACTGGGATTCTTTCACTTCCGAAACTCACTCGCCACCCAGGTAAGAGCCCTAAACCCCTATATATGCTACTTATGTACAAATACTTTACTAAACATTAAACTTTATTTATCCATTAATAATTAAACATTATTCACATTTTATCCCTTGATTATATATAATTTTCATATATTTTTCAGGATAACTTCATATTCTTCATTTTTCCTGGGCATTTTAATTTTAAAGCCTTCTACTTCATTTTTAAACCGACTTCTTCAGTTCTTCCACCAGTTCGTTGAACTCCGACTGCTCTATCACCTCCCACTTATCTTCTCCCTTTTTGTAGTGGACTGTCATATGGTGGTTGTTGACTTTAACGAGAAGATCCGCTAGGTATAACTTCTGTTCTTTGGTGTAGAAATTGACCCCCTGGCACACGTGCTCAAAGGTCAGTCTCATAAACATCAAGTTAGACCCCTCTTTTACAATCTTGAAGTACTTGCCTGGTGGTGGGTAATATGAGACTACTGTGAGTTTTTTATCGAATACTGTTTCGACTTTATATTTTACACTTTCTGAACTTTCCGACACGTCGAGCTTCAAACAGTCCTTCGGCGATATCTCGACTGGCGCTGGCTTATAGTCGATTTGCGACGGCAACCTCTCAAACGTGGTTTCCGCCTTCTGCAAGGGGGACTCGTTGACCTCACTCGGCTCCTCTGCTTTTTCAAACGAATAGTCCTCCAACTGGTTAAACTGGTACTCTGGGTTATACAGATCAGTTCCCTCGTACGGCCCCTTGGTGAACACTGGGGAGAAGTAGGACGAGACCTTTTCCCAGCTCTTGCGGACGTTCAGGAACGATAGCAGTTCGGACCTTCCGTCTACGTAGGTCACTAGCAGCTTCACGTAGTAGGTGTCCGTGAAGGTCTCGTAGGACCAAGCTGCCACGCACTTGTCGAACGGGCTGCTTGCCTCCCAAATTACCTTTTGGTCATTTGTTACCTTTCGGCATGCGAATCCCACCTTTGGAAGGTGGAGGTAGTAGCTGACAGGCTCCTTTTTGAACTCCACGCTAACCTCGTTGGTTTCATCCTTCCTCCACAGGTCTAACACCGAGTCGTAGTCTGCAACAAAGTTCTTTATGAATTCAAGCTTGTTCTTGTATTTGTCTACATTCGACTTAAACCAGAATGAAGCCTGCTTATCGAAGAAGAGTCTTTTGAAGCTTCCCGAGTCGTCTATCACCAGGTAAAGGGCTGTTGTGACTCCGTTCCTCTGAGGAGTCATTGCGTAGACGCACCTCTCCCTGCTCGATTTGGCCTTCCAGACTACCCCCGAGTAGTCGACCACCATTTTGAAAAAGACATTCTCGCCGCTGTACACCTTGTACTCGACGTTGTCGACGCATCTTGTGGTTGGGCCCACCACGTTGAGTGCCGGATCCGACAGGTTCAGAACAGAGCCAGACACCTTGTCGGAGGTGAGCTCCAGGTCCCTCTCGTAGTCATCCTGCGATACCATGTTTTCAAGATTATCCTGAATTTCCTTGTCCAAAGAAACGGATGACGGGGAGGCCCTCAGGTTGAAAGAGTACTGCGGGTACACGAAGTCCTTGGGGAGGTGGAGGTATATCTTTTCGTCGGTCTTCTCGTAGAACGTGTGAACCTTGGTCCACTTATTGTTTATGAGGAAGAAAGTCTGCATCTCAGACTCCTCGTTGTACCGCGTTATCAGGAGGTTTATCATGTAATAGTATGAGGACTTGATGTACGCCCACCCGGCGACGCAACGGTCCCCGTACCTGGAGGCCCTCCAGAGCCTGTGACCGTCGTAGCTGACCGAGGTCGCTAAATATCCGATATTAGAGCTGAAGAAGCTGTAAGGGAATTCCCCAGTGCTGTACTCCTTGGAATAAAGGCGGCTGCTGGCCGTATCCAGAATATTCAGGTCGAACTCCCCGAATATTCTGGACGCTCTCTTTATTTCCTTTATGGCCTCACAGTACTCGTGAATGTCGATAGTCCTCCAAGAGTTGTCGACCTTGCGGTAGTAGAGGTTCATGAAGTAGTAGGGGTGGAGAATCTTCAGAGCGATTAGGGCCACCTTGTTTTTGTGGTAGGCGAAGAGCACGTAGACACACTCAGACTTATCCTTGGATTCCCAAATTGTCGTAGAATCCTGGCCTATTTTGGACACCGTGTAGTCTATGTGCGGTACCAGGTGCTTATATAGTACATTGTCTATTTGGGTGGTCTTTACTTTAAAGTTATCGTCGGACACCTGGTCTATCTCGAGGTTCACCTCGCCGTCCCGGGAGTAGGCACACCTAAACCCGAGGACCATTAAAACTAAAAATCCATATAAGTTCATCGTACTATATATATAAGCCAAGAAAGTGACTAACTTGCGGCCTATCCTCTCACCCTATGGGGAGATTTGGGAAATAATTTATCTGAGATAATATGGAGGCACCTTCTCTTGAAAGTGCATTGGTTTGAGAGTCCTTTCTTTAATTTTTTACACCCCTTTTCAATTTGAGGCACTTTCCCCTAAATTGATTCAAATGTGTTAATCGGTTAAAGAGAAACTAATTTATAATTTGCTTTCTAGGCTGACCTGAAAATTGTAATCACAATTAGGGCTTTCAACCTGCAAATTAGATCTGGTTACTGTTCTAAATAACCGAAGTAAATAGAATAAATAAAAAAACTAAAAATTAGATAAGTGTGTATCTAAAATTATCATACATTGAAAGAAGATACAGTTAAAAGTTCAATTACCAAAAGAAGATGTCTACTGAAATGACAACATCAATTTGAATCAATCGGTAAAATGTAGGACGAGTTGGGGGAGTAAATCATGTTTCCCTGCTGACTGTCGGATTGAATCATCATGTTTTGAAACCCGGAATTAGCCGAAACTGAGGAATCGTCCTTGTTACGGTAGAGCGTGTAAGGTGAGAGGTAGGGGCTGCTCAGGGAGGTCGAGGAGCAGTTGTAGCCCGAGATGTAGTTCATGCCAGAATCTAGAGGGTCGACGCCGTGAATGGAGTGCATGAACTTAGACAGGTCGTTGTCGCTCTCAATGTTGCCCATCATCATAGGGTCCTCGTTGAAGCTCCTAGAGGGACTCGTGAAGCCGTTGAAGGAGGGCATGTTAAAGGTGGCCGAGTCCTGGGAGGAGGGACAGTAGTCTTGGGAGTGCATATAGTCCTGAGAGTTTACAAACATGTTGCAATTTCCCCACATAAGGCCGTGGTTGTACATACTCGGGGTCATGTCCATCACCTCGTTCTCCTGCTTCACCCGGGCCATTCGCATCATGTTGGGGTCCATCTGCTTCTCGCGCTTAATTCCGTTGAGGAACTTGGGTCTGAGGGCGTCGAAGTACATTTCTCCGATGCTCGCTTGAGTTGAGCAGCTCAGAGGGGACCTCTTGTCCCCCTCTACGCCGAACTCCTTGTTGATGGGCTTCCTCTTTCTCCTCGGGTATCCCTCGTTCTCCTCGTCGAACTCGGGGGAGGTCTTAATGTAGTGGGAGTTGCTCCAGTCGTGCTTCTCACGTCTGTTCTTCCTCAAACTACACTTCGGATGCTTCTCGATGTTTTTCATGAAGTCAATGGCCGCCAGTTTAGCTTTCTGAGAATTTTTATTAGTATTAGACATAAGTGTAGACAGACAGGGTTTACACACATTTATGAGAAAGTAGCTAAGTAAATAGCTAAATAATCTATTTATTGATTAAATAACTCAGTGAACAACTAAATATAATAATTATTAAATAAATAACTGAGAGATTAATCCATAACTAAAACTAACCTCGACGTCCATTTCGAAATACTTGGGATGAAAGGTCCTACTACGCCTGGTTCCCTGGTCGTAGTAGAAAGCGAGCCAGGCTCCCATACGCTTGTTCCAACTCACACCGGGAAACCCGGAACTGGAGGTTGGAGAGGCTCTAGGGGGAGGTGGTAAAATGAACTTTTTGTTTGAATATTTCTTTCCGTTTCTAAAAGAAACCGTCTTCCTTCCCGGGGCTTTGGGAAAATCATGCTTTGTTTCAGTAATATCTGAAACCTCGCCGTTGGCTTCAATGGCCTTTGAGTTGTCAATCAATAATTCAGAATTTGGCTCCATCGAGACCTTCAATTAATAGAGATATGATACAGTAGCAAAAATGCAAATGTCAAATTCACAATTAGAACATAATTGAAAACAATGTGTGTATCCCTTTACTAATAACAATTAAAATTAAAGGGAGAAATTTAATATAATATACATGAAAACCAGTTTAGTTAACAAAAATTTTGTGATTAATCAGAAATTCCCGACATCACAAAGGTTTGAAGCAAAGCTTACACACCTGACATAAACTAATCAATCGATAGTTTATTTGATTAAGAATACAATTCTTTTAATTTAATGCAACAAATACTACAACCAGAACCCGGTTTTACTCACCAGTTCCGCAAATTTATACAAGGTAAGTCAAATTAACCTACACTTATTTATTTTTATTTTATTAAAATTTACAAAGTAAATTTACAATCAATTTAAGAATCCTAACAACATCAAACACAGTTTGACAGTATAAATGCGTACTTTAAACAATATTAAATTTTATACAAGGCAATACAATCACCTAACAAATGTGTATAAAATTTAAAATTATTGCTTATTTAAATGATTCTTAAGGAATTACAAAGTATATACACTGATGCACCCATACGCATTATTCAGGTGTCATTTATGTCGTTTTAGTTCACCCGTGATGACGAGATTCTCAAGGCCCTAAAAGATGGATATCACAGGGAGAAACTCAAATAAAAAATTAAATAAAATAATATTTTTAATAATAACGCTGATAATCGGATTCAACAAGCACCAAATCCATGTCCATTCCTATCAAACACAGGATTCCACAGGAGATGGGAATATCCCTACCGTCGACGTCCAAATGGTAGCCCAAAAGAGGTAAATAGTTAAAAAACGCCCAGAATGCAATTTTCTCTCTATTCCATACCTTAAATCCATATTTACTTGTCTCTTCATTTTCCTACACACAAATGCCTATTTATCTATTTTGACCTCCTAACCTTAATTTAAAGCAATTTTTAATATTTATAAATGTAGATGGCTGGTCTCTTCCCAAGAATTTAAAAATTTACAGAAAGAGCTCTCATATTTCGTCGATCAAGGTTTCACTTACACACTAGATAATTATTTTCATTTTTATCAATAAAATTAATTATTATTAAAAATAACACCTATTAACAGAAATTGAAAAGGAGAAGAAGCGACTAATGGATATGGAAGATGCCCGGTTTCACGATATGCAAAAGTCCTTTATTCAACTCGTTCCTAGTAAGTAAATTATCCAAGAAAGTTAAATTCTGAATTATAAAACTAATGTTATTCAACAGATTCAAGAAAGAAGTTGAGAAATAAAGTTAAATGATTTCTTTGTAACATATCCAAATGTGTATGCCACACCTCAATGTATATTATGAAATAACATCGACATCGCACGTTATGTTATTAAACATAACCTATCTTTATCACACTACCATTTAAAATAATTTATTTTGATTTTTATTGTTATACCCCAATCATATATTACCAGTTCACTTAGTTTCATTTTATTTTAAATCGCACTAATTATTTTTTATATATAAGATAAATTAAAAACTTCTTTGTACAATATATGGATTCTATCGTCAATTGTAACATAAATTAAAATCCTTTTCGATTTGAGATGAGACCGCTGAGTGAAGACGAGGTCCAGATCGTCCTCAAAAAGCTGGCTTCCTAGTTCGTTTTAACAATCAAATTAAAATAAATCAATTTTATTACATTTATTTAATAATAACTTATTCAATTTTAAAATTATTTGCAGCATTGGGGACAAGGTCCTTCAGATGGTTGAGAATACTCAATTGGGACAACATTACTTCCGACTACACAATGAAAGGGTCTATTATATAAGGTTGGTTCCCGAAATCTACTTATTTAAATTATATCGAAGGATTACTTAAATAACTATTAATATTACAGTGGCAGTTGATCAAGATTCCTTTTATTACCATTATTATACTTTCATTCTAATATTTTTTAGTGAAACTCTGCTGAAATATGTTGGTTCAATTAGCACCAAGAAGCTGGTAGGATTTCTTTAGGATTTATCAAAAAGATTGATACTTATTACATTTTCAGGTATCAGCAGGAGTATGCCTCGGAAAGTTCACAAAGACTAAGAAGTTCAGACTACACATAACCGCACTAGAGTACCTGGCATACTATTCGAAGAACAAAGTATGGCTTAAGATGGAACAGCCCTTCCTTTACGGAGGAAACGTACTGAAGGTTGGAACACAGATATCTCAAAATAATGATTTATACAAATAATTTAGAAACACGTTGGTCAGATGAGTGAGGGGATAGAACAGAATGCAGGAGTGGTAGTGATGTCAAAAAATATACCACTTGGATTCGGAATAACCTCAAAGTCAACTGAGAATCTCAGGAATTCACTCCCTGATGACATCGCAGTCATAAACCAGGTATTTTGAAACGCAAACATCATTTTTAGGCGGATATCGGTCACTATTTGAGACACGAAGAAGAAATAATTTGAAAGTCTTAAATGTGTTAAAAATATTGTACACTGTACCTGTTACCTATCACCTTACATTACATTATTAGATTAGATAAAATTTGTTGAAATGGCCAAAAATAGGCCAAATAAAAAAAATAAAAATTCTAAAAGTGAAAAAAATAGAAAAGTAAAAAAGCAGAAGAAGAAATCGAATAAGAATCCAAAGGGTGACGGAGTAGGGACCGATTCTTCAAATAACTCAGTATTTAAATCGCAAAAGAAGGGAAATAAACAGACAAAAAAAGATTTATCTCAAGTGGATATTAAAAACTTTAAAACTTTGGAACAATATAAACTGTATATATCGCAAATATGCACAAGGGCAATCACGTACCCGGAAACCGAAGCTAAAAATGTTAAACTCTTATTTAATGTAGTTGAAAAGAAGGGAGGAGGACCAGAGGCTCTCTTGGAGCACGCCAAAAAGCTATCAACTCTCTCGATAGTCTCTGTTGTGTGCCACCTTTTGCCACGGCTGAGCTATGAACTGAACGAGGTGGACCAGGAGGTGGTTAAAAGGACGGAATCGTCTCACAGCGCAAAGATAATAGACCAGGAGAGAGAAATAACCAAAAGAACAATTGAACTGAGGGACGAATTGCTAAAGTACATCAGAGTAAACTTACCTGGAAACCAGGGGTTCTTCCTACCCCTGGTTTCCAGGCTTATGGCCGCAGACAACAGAGTTTGCGAAGAACTGTTCGCAATGGGACTCAAGTACTCAAAAGTTTCAGACTCCTGTCTGAGTTCACTTAAAGACATGTTTACTTACGGATCACTGCTGGACATTCACCGGTACCTTAAGTTCATTTTCAAAAGTCCACACATTAACCACAAAGTAATCAGGATTATCAACGAAATACAGATTAACAAGAAACAAGTAAGATTTCAGAACATAATAACGATTAGCATGAATTTCTTCTCTCAGAATCTTCCATGAAAAGTGAAGAAAAGAAGAGTAAGGGCAAGGAGGACAAGTAAGATGAAACAATTTAAACATTCGTTTAGAGACACTAAATTCAAGAATGAAATAATGAGTTGGATAGTAACATTTTACTCAAAGTAAGAATCTCATAATTATATATTTTAGGACATTGAGAGATGGAAAGAACGTGAAGATGATGGAAGCGTGTATAGACGGATTGGGGAAATTTGGACTTATCCTGGAGGAGGGGATTCAGATGGAGCTACTTGGGGAGTTGAGGAGAGTACTGAAGGAGTTCCTGGATAAAGAGGGGAGGAATTGCAGTTTGGTGATGTCCGGAATCAACGCGGCTCTGAAGCTGGTGAAGGTGGTCCAGAATTTCGAGTACAACTGGATGTACGAAGTGTTCACAAAACTGTGCCTCAATATGGCTCCAGTGCTGTTTCAAGGGGAATTGGCTCTCTCGGAAGATTCTAAACTGGATTCGGAAGGCCTCTTGACTAGAAGTGAAGGAGAAAAATCAGTATTTTTGACGAACCCGTGTCACACATATAAGTTCCTGAGGTGTCTGGACAACCTGAGTAACCTGCTGGTTAAGTCAACGATAATGGCAGACTTTCAAGTTTTTACGGAAATGGTACAAGCGCTGATTTCACTGGCAATGGTTGTGGACTCGAACGTGGCGCTTTCGCTGCTCCACTACGTAAGTTGTGAGACTATTAACAGCATTCAAGGTCAACGACATCGTCACTAAGATTCCGAAGCTGAAGTCGCTTCTATCTAGAGAAGGGATAGTCTTTTCAATTCTAACGAGAGGGAAGTCGTCATTCTGGGAGCTGAGGCTGTTAAATTCACATTATTCGAACCAAATAAGGTCAATGTTCAAGGGATTTGGAAATGAGGGGGAAGTTCAGCTTAAAAACAAGGTAAATCCGCCACTTCTGGTAAGAAATATTAAAAAGAATAAATAAAAGAAAGTGATTATTCTGAAAAATTTAAGATAAATTTGAATAAAATTACGTAGGATTCAAGGGAGGTGGACATGAGGAAGTACCTCAACTACAGTGGACTGGAGGTCTACCAAATACTGTTTTCGACAAAATTCATGGAAAATTTGGGGATTGAATCACATTAAATGTAAAAATAGTTTCTATAAAGTACATTTTAATTAAATGTGTGGCCGTTAGAGTTCCCTGAAGGAAGACCCGTTCTTCCAACAAACAGTTTTTTCTTAATGAATTTTATAAAGGGGATCGTAGATGGGATCCTGGCGACCGATTCTGAGGCTATCTCAAACAAAACAAAGAATCAAAATGAAGTAGACGACCAGGATAACGAATCGGAGAGAATTAACAAAAACCGTCCCCTACAAAATCGCAATTTTACAAACGATAATGTATTTATAACAAACACAATCTCACAATTAAGCGAACTGTATAGAAATGAAAGAGAAAACTGCCTAAATGGACTGATAGTGAGGTACGGAGAAGGCAGAGTACAACAGCTCTCCCAAGTCCTTAAATCAAACCACGAAACGATGCTAAAACTGTCTCAAGAATTTCAAAATAATCTCACCTCAATGGGAGAGTTGAATAATAAGGTTGAATCGGTGGCAGTGGATCAGCTAAAACTGAAAAACGAGAATAACACACTCCTACAGCAGCTGAATTCACTCAGTTCTGAAAACGAAAACCTAAAATCGCAACTGACTCAGGCAAACATAACAATTAAGTCTAACGAGAACCACATACTGAGCCTAAAGGGTGAGTTGAAACTATATAACTGTTCTCAGAACTCCTCAAGGACAACAGAAACACATTTGAAACCATGAAAAACAGATGCGCTGAGTTTTATCGCTACAAGTCGGAGATTAAAGACTTGAAAAAGAAACTAGAGTTCACAGAAAATGAGGTTAAAATGCTGAGTTCGGAAAGAGACAAGTACTGGGGAGACCCTAACAGAGTGTTAAAGGACGAAGTAATTTTTAAAAAATATTTAATGTTTTAGGATTATAAAAAAAGGATAGCGGAAGCTTTGGAGAGACAGGACAGAGCGATCAGAGTGGCAAAGGCAATGGCAACGCAGAGAGTGCAACTGCCAACGTTAGTTTAACTAAAAACAAAAAACATAAAAATATACAGGTCAGAGAAGCCGGAATCTGAAGAGACCAAGGAGAGTGAATCTGCAGAAAAAAGTTCTGAGAATAAAGAAGTTGAACAACACAAAGTTACGGAGCTTAAAGTTCAGGTTGAGAGGCTGGAGGACGAGAACACACACCTGAAGGAGATCAACGACAACCTGCACACCATGTACGCAGACCTGAACAATCAACTGAAGGAGGTGAAGAATACATATCTCAAGGAATCACTGGAGTCACTAGCCGCAATATTCCCAGCCAGAACGAACCCAATACAGCTGGTTTTCGTACAGCCAACAGCGGTTCTGGACCTGGATTTCGATGAAGAGACACTCCATAAGTACTCACATAAGCCAATGACACACAGGAGTGACTCGGCAGTACAACACTCAAAACCAGAAACAAAAGTACCCAGAAGAGCAACTCAAACCATTCATACCACATTAGAAAAGGAAGAAACAACCTCACAGTCATTTCAACAAAGTTCCCGGTCAATTTCACCAACCCTTGAACCTAGTTCTTCATACTCACCCGAAGGCCCGGTTTTCGTAAACCCGCTCCATGAAAAGTTACACTCGTCCTTCAAACTGAGTCCCAAAGATAAGGAAAAAGAAAAGGACCAAGATAAAAGCAAGAAAAGGTCACACGCATTCAACTTGAGGTCGAAGGTGATACAGTACGTGACGGGGCTTGACGGATCCCCCAAGTCTTCCAGAACTGAGGAGAAGGAGTCAAACCTGCTAAACCTGGATTCTCCACATCTATCACACCAAACTGATACACACCAAGACCATCAACATCATCAACACCATCACAACGTAACACAAATAGAGGAACCAGTGTCTAAAAGCACTGATAAGACGGGTAAATCGGGCTCCTGGAATTCAGAATGGGATTTTTTCGAAGATGAAGCTCCAAGTGCCAGAAACGAGTTCACAAGCCCAGTTGAGACAGTCTCAACATCGAAGTCGAACGAGTTCACGTTCGACTTCATCCTGGATGAGGAAAGAGAGAGATCGCAAAACAATTTATCAACTAGTGTCAAGGATAACGCTGGGACTACACAGCCTGAACATAGTCATAGTCACGGAAATGTTCATGTTCATTCCCATGAACATTTCCATGGCCATGACCATGATCAAGCACATGTTGAAGGACACGACTATGGTAAGGATCAAGAGACTGAGGAACTCACACAAACCCTGGAAGAACCCAGTTCCGAAGTTCAGCAGGACCAGGATAAGACTTCAGGGGACCCCTTCTCCGATGACATATTCGACTCGATAATCAACGAACAGGAATCTGAGAGGGAGAAGCCTCAGCCCTCGGGACCCAGTAAGAAGGGCTGGGACGTGGATTTTGACGACGAAATGTTCCAAGCCTAAATATACCCTGTAATATACCTATACTACATTATTCAAGAGAGATAGTTTATTAGACGAGGATAGAACTTCGGAAAGTTGAGGGTCTGAGTTTGAGAGAGTCTTCAGTGATGCAAGGAGACTAGAACTGCATTTTTTAAGATCGTCCTCTAAATGGATTATGAGGATTAAACTAACCTGAGAATGAGCTGAGTCTGTCAACCAGTTTTGGTTTCACAAGGTCCAGTTTACCGATTCTGGCGAAGCTGATCAATAAGTTGACTACCACAACTGGGCTTAGGGTTTGAGAATCTGTGTTTATAATCGATGCCAATTTTTCATAGAGACCGTCATGTTTGTAATACGATCTAGTGAAACAGAATAAAAAGTTCTCCAAATAATCCTCGCCTAAAGGTCCATCATGTTCCATGATCCTCTCAGCCACGTATTGAAGGAGGTCTGACCTGGGTTTACAGGAATTGACCAGATAAGCCAATGACCTGAATGTTTTAGAGTTTTGTTTAATTACCTTAAGCTAAGACTGTTTTCCGATTTTTTAACTCGATCAAAAACATAATTCACAATTTTGGAAAAAGATTCCTCCACCCTCAAATCAACTTTAGAATTTTTTTTTGTTTGAATTTTTGGGCCGTAAATCATGACCGAGAGGTACATTGAGAGAACACAGAGTTTGGAGTCAGTAAAACTGGAATTTGAGATAAATAAGAGCAACTGGTCGAGGAACTGGGCCATAACTCCTCCAATGAGTCGGAAAAACCGGTTTCCTTTTTCCTCAGGAATTTTGGAGAGTTCTGACTTTTGGGTTTCTAGTCCTTTTAAAAATTGACAATCAGTCAGTTCAAACATGAGAGGGTTAGACAAAAAGGATGGATAGCCGACCAACCCGTTACCCTGGTACCTTAGTGGACCTATTCGGTTACTTTTAAATCTAGAACTGACAGACTTAAAGGAGTTGGGATCTATTTCATCCAATAAGTCGCTGAACAAAGTTTTACTTTCAGTTGAACTTTCAGAAGTTGAGTGATAAGAAGTATCCTTTTTTTCAAATTTATAGTTACATATTCTATGGTACAGACGTAGTTTTGACAGTATCTTAATTAAATTTAAGACATCCGATGGACTAAGATCCTTAAAACTTGTATAATTTGTTCCTAGTCCACCATAAGGTCTCAATAATCCATTGTTCCACTCAAATTTGAATGTGTTAGAATTTAGAAGTTGACATTTTTTATTATGTTGGAGGAATGTGTCTCCAATGTTTATCAGAATGTTCACACATCTATCAAACTTGAGCTCTGAAGGGTGTTTGGCCAAGTGTTTGAGATATCCTAACAAAATAAACCATTCACTGTGATTCCTTAAAACTTCCTGGTCAAATTTTTGAGGAAGGGAGCTATATTGAGTAACAAGAGTGGAGTAATTGAACACCCTTTTATGTCTAAGTGGATTAATACGTCCAATGGAGGGTGCTATTAATGGTTTGATAGTTCTGATAAAGAGCATTATACAGGGATAGGGGATTAAACCTACACAAACAGTTCATAATTTTATACCTAAATCCTCAAATATCAAAGAACCAGAATCATTTTAGAGAAAAATGGATATATTTTACAACACAAGTGTATGTTTACTAAGATAAGTTCAAAGGTATGGTGTGGTGTAAAAGAAAGCTAAACTCAAAAATTAAACAAGTTATTATTTTTTGTAATTTCATAAAATAAAGAATATGGCAGACAATATTATATAATTTTTAATTAAATAGTTTTATCAACATTAACTGACCAAAATGAGTTCATCTGAGGACAATGAGAATGAAGAAGACAATTCTGAAGAATCTTCTGAATATGACTCTTCAGATGAAGAATCATTCGACGAATCGAAGGTCGGGATAGCCCTGGAGCTTCCCAAAAGAGAAAACAGAGGGAAAAAGTAAGATTTGACTTAGGCATAGACCTTTTCAGATATACACAGTTGGTCGGTGAGGAACTGGAAAAGGATCAACAGTTTTGGGGTCATTCTACCTGGCAAGAAGATGAAGTTGACGATGACTACAATTGCAGCGAGGGCGAGGAGCAGTACGCCTACGAGACTGACTCCGACTTCGACGACCCTGAAGAAGAGGTTAATTTTTATTAATTAAATCCAATTTAGGAGAACGAAGAAGTCGACGAATCTCAATTTAAGGAAAAAAAGAAAAAGAAATTTGGAGCTTACGTCGACCCAATGCTCCAAGCCAGCAAGAGAACTATCATGGCAATGTCGAGGAAGAAAGTAACTTTAATTATATTCATCTTTCTCAGTCAAGCTCTGGAACTCCGACTAAGAAGGCAACACAAAGTCCATCTAAGCCTACCTTGAGTCCGCAAGGTTACTTTCTATTAAGATATTTCTTTTAGACTTTAAGCGGGAAAGAAGGGAGACCACTAAACAGAAAACGGAAGCAATAAAGGAACTAATGGAACACAGAACAATAATCAGAGTATTTAAAATTATGTAAATTAAATTTTAGAAAAAAATAGCAGATCAAAATAAACAAAAGCCTAAATCAAGGGAGCCTAAGGTATATACTCAGGAGGAACTGATAGAGATGGCAAAGAGAACTGAAGAGGCTAACAGAAAGTCACTTCAAAGCTTACAAGCTTGGGTATTTACTTAAAAAAATAAAATATATAGGAGGATGAAAGGAAAAAGTACAGTGAAACCAAGAGATTCACGTACAAAGGGCACTATGATATCTGGATTAGCTGGAACTCCATGCTGTCGGTGGTGAACCCGAATAAGCTGGACAAGGACGGAAATCCGACAGAGGCAATAGCCCCTCAAACGGAAGAGAAACCGTTGGAACTATACATGTTCACAACAGGAAAATTACCGGAATATTACGAAAAGGCAAAGGAAAGTAAGAATGAATTGAATAATAAGGAAAAACCAAAATGTGCAATCACAGGAAGGGAAGCAAAGTATTTTGACCCGCTGACGAAAAAATATTATAGCTCGAAAGAAGCATTTAAACGGCTACGTGTACAATACAACCAGGAAAAACTAAACATTTTAAAGTCAAAACTAGATGCGCTAGGAGATGCATTGACATATCCAAAGCAAAAAGAAAAAATATTTTAAAAATAAATATATTTAATATAAATATAAATATATTATTAATAATAAGTGAGCTTTTAGAGCCGTATAAAGTGATTATGGTGTATGCTTCCAAAGATATATTTTTTAAAAATGTAAGAACCATGTATAGAATTGATATTTAAATTTTTTAAATGGAATTGAACCAAGAAGACGCACAAGGAACCTCGAAATCAGAGGCGCCAATGTTGCCGAAGGAGTGTAGCTTCACAATGCAACAGTGGCTGTATCGCAGAACAATTCACACAAAAAGATATAAAAAAAGATACGTAGTACTACACAACGAAAGACTCTACACATTCACCAAGATTCCGTCATTCGATAAGTTCGATTACCAAAACATAAACAATGTACTCAAGTCAGCCTCAAACAGCTGGATACTGACAGGGTCAATCGTATCCGCAGACCCAGACGTAAACAGCGGATTATTCAAGTGGAAAATACAGTTCAAAAATTATAAAAAACCAGTGAGCGCCTCAGTTAACCTGGAGAAGTTCATATTCGATAAGCCGGAACTAGACCTGAAAAGCTCAGACCATATTGACTCAATTTTTGAAGATGTTACATCTACAGTACTGGAAAACAAAAATACAACGCCAGAATCACACGATTGCCTGTGGTTCGCCACAACGAACCACAAGGTGGCATCGGTAAGTTCTCAAGTTAGATAAAACGTACAGGATTGGCTAATCGCACTCCTCCACACCTCCAGATACGGATCGCTCTACAATCTGATCTACAAAAATCCGTCGAGAAGGAGGTATCAGCAGTTTACACTGCCCTGGTACCTGATGGCACTGGACTACCTGCCCAACCTGTCTCACGACGAGAACCCGAAGCAGCCCCTGACCTCGTTTACGTACATTAAGATCAATATTCTGAGACTGTTCGAATTCCCGGTGCTCCCGAACGCAAAAATTTACTGCGCAGTGGAGTTCAACAGCAGCTTTTACATACTGCCGCTCTACCGCTACGAGTCTGACAGCCTCATGACGACGCCCACGGCAATTCTCTTGGATGACGATAGACTATCTCCGATAAACACTGTGACTAACAGGATGTCGCTTAACGGAATTAACAACACACACTCAGAGATAGCGAGTCAATCTTCACTAAATCCTCTAGACATAAACGAGGATCACGGGGAAGACGTGTCAACATACTCGACGATGGGAGCAAACTCTTCGCTCCCCGAAGACTTCCCGGTGACCCTAAACCTGAAGACTTTTGGAACTTCGAGCTACAGCGCAGCTGAGTCAGTGCACCTCGGAGAGGAGGAAAGACACAACGTGCTCACGAGACTGAAAAACCTGAACTCAGGGAAAATAGAAAAAAAACAAATTGCAGAAAAAAGAAGTATCGCATACAACGACGCCTCGGTGTGTATACCGGTGTACAAAAATACGACTCAGGAAGTGGTATGGCTGCACTTCTTCGGGGATTTCGACGTTTACATGGGAACGGCGAGCATAAGGGACCTGGATTTCGGATCCAGAGACCCTGCACCAGTGAAAACGTGTATGATAAAGCTGATAGACCCCCTTAACCCTTTAAACTACAAGAGAGTGGATGTGTCTACATATAAAGGAGAGTCGACAGTGCTGAACAAGTCGACGGCAAACACGATATCGAACGACAGAGGGTTCGTGGAGCTGTCAGTGATAATACCGAAGCACCTGGGAAACTTCCTGGACCCGGTGACGATATCCTACGGGTCGCCGAAAGAGTACCTGTCAAACGCAACCAAGTCCTCCATCACAGCGGGAATACAGATGCTTATCGCAAACATTAAGAGAGTGAGGCAGTCGTTCACAGTTCTGAAGGACATCATACACGCCCTGAAGTCGGTGTTGGAGTTTAAGTCGTTCACGTCGTCGTTCCTGGCAATGTCGTACTTCATCCTGGTGTTTGGGATATTCCCGAACAGGATGATCATCATCTTCCTGCTGCCGCTGCTGGGATACATCGTCTGCACGCACCCGAGCTTCGTGGACATGACCTTCCTGTTCCTGCTCAAGTTCCCGATACTGACGGCGATACTCCCGAAGAGGCTGCTGTACCCGTTCCTGCTGATCCCGAAAACATCCTGCATACTGTGCTCAAAGAAACCGAGCTTCCTGCAGAAAAACGCGCAAACGGTAAACCCGGAGATGGTGACGAAGGTAGAAATATCCTCCAGAACCTTCCACTACTCCTCGAAAAAGAAGATACTGCCGATTAAGTCGAGCCTGCCGTTCCTGGATAACACGGGGAGCATACAGGAGGACCTGGAAATAATAACAAACCCTTTCTCAGCGGCAAAAGCGATACAGGTTAACCCGGAAGCAACAAACGAGCTTGAAAATAATACAGAAAAAGAAGAAAAGTTAAATAAAACGACACAATACGTGGACTTCCAAAAGAGAATATCGGTACACCTGAACAGCCTGCCAATGATAACCTCAAAGCACCTGCTGAACGACTCAATAGAAGTGACGAGGTACAAAGGGACTAGAATAGAGACGTGCAAGCACAGGGGGATCATACTGTCGTACCTGAGCATCATGTTCATCAACGAGATGGGAGAGGAGCTGTTCGACAGCGTCAAGGGAGACGGGCTGTCTATCATCAAGGGATACCACGACATATACTACAACACGCCGCCGTACAGACACGTGCCGTTCTGGGCAAACGTGAAGTTCACCTTCTACTTCTTCATGTACATGCTGTTCATCACGTTCTTCGGAGGAATCACGAACCTGAACCTGTTACACCTGTTACACAGAAATAAGCTCATGTGCAGGCTTACCCTGGAATCCACCGGAGTTTCCGAAAATAAGCCGAAAGGACAACAGTCGGAATCGAAGCCAAAAACGACGTCACTGTACGAAAACGAGAGGAGAATAATGTTTGGAAAGTTCTCAAAGGTAAACCTGAGATTTTACGAGAGGACGTATTTCTCAACGGAAGACGGGAAGTTCGTATCAGTGGACCTGAGTAAGCACATAGTGAGGTTGGTGGTAAACGACCACACGGACTCAGAAGGGTGGACTTACGCGAGAAATTGGAACTCACAATTCACGAAAACGCCGACCTCGATGACGTTTGTCAGGAGGAGGAAGTGGCTGTTGACGCCGAAGGAGAAGAACACGGAATACATACTCAAGAGAAGGTTTACGTCAAACATCACATCGGATTATTTTGCAGAAATTAATGAAGCTGAAAACACGCAGAATAAAGGGATTCTAAAGGAACATGACCTAGTCAGCATAAGTAGCACTGACTCTTACAAGTCACCGAGGATGTCGAACCATAACATAAAGGTACAACTGAACGGAGTGGACTTGATAGAAGAGGAAGAAGGTAACGAAGAAAATGAGAAAAAGTTGAATACAACAAATATAAACGATTTGAAGAAGACGGATAGTGTGTCGGAAATGAAGATAGACCCAGACGAAAACGTAAAAAGGCTGTACTCAAGAAGAAGAAAGATAAAAGGAATCGTGGATAAGTTTAAAGATATGAGAGAAAGAAGGAGAAATCAGAAGGAAGACAGCTCGAACATGCAGATGTACATAAACACGCTGGTGAAAACGAAGAATCACTCGTCCCTAGGAGCGGCACAGATTAAAAATAACATAATCAAGGGACTGGGATGGACGAAGCAGAAGGATAAAGCTTCACAAACGTCATCAAGTAAAACGAAGAACAATAAACAGGGGACATTGTCATCGTTTGAAGAGTCTGAAAACTCGTCATACGCAACCTCGAAGTACTCGAATAAGCTGGACTACGTGAACTCCACGCCCTCAGTGGGAACGCTGGACGAGGAGAAGCAGGACATCATCATGGCGCTGATGAACGTAAACAAGAGCCCGGACCTGGGAACGGGCCAGAAGAGTGAAGACGAAGTGACGAAATTGATGACAATACAGTCGCTGGAAAATCAGAGCATGTCGTCGCTGCGACTGAACTCTAACACGTCACTGAGTAACCCGGGACTGTCACACGACGGGTTTACGTACAAGCAGGGGAGAATTAAGAGGCTATACAGACTTAAAAAACATCACAAAAGGGAGGAAAAGGATAAAACAATGACATTAAAGAAGAGCACGAATAAGAAGATGTCGAAATTTAAGATTACGAGGCTTCTGAAGTACGTGATGACGCTGTATAGGCCGGAGGAGGAGCCGCCGACCGATAGGACGGAGTACTCGACGATATCACAGTTGTCAACGGCCTCAAAAGGAGCAAAGGAGAAGGGAATACTGTGGAAGATGATGGAGACAGTGTGTGCGCTTATGCTGGTGTTGCCGGTCTGCGTGATCATGGACCTCTTCAAGCTGCTGATCTCGTTCTTCTGGCTGTTCATCAGGACGCTGCTGGGGATACCGGAGACCGAGTCGGAGCCGGAGACGTCAGTGACGAAAACGAAAATAAATAAATATAAAACTTTGTTTAAGTTAGTGACAACAGAAGATAATGAAGTGTATTTTAAAATCAGGAGACGAACGAGGTGTTTCCTAATCGGAGAGAGGATGAAGATATTTAAAAGGATATGCAGAGCGGAGAAGATATCGTTTGTGCACAACATGAATAAGCTGATGTTCAGCTCGTCGAAAAACTACCAAGATAACTCGGAAACAAACAGTGAGCCTGGATCAGTGTCCTCAGTGTTTAGCCTGAGACAGGATAACATGGATCGATTGTCGGACGATTATATGGAGGACTCAGACGCTATCTTGGACTCGGACATAGATACAAAGGAAAAGGAAGATTTTGTAACGGAAGATGAACTTGAAGAATTAAAAGCGATGTCGATGAACCCGTTTGACCTGGACGACAGCGACGAGGACATAATTAACATGATCAGGAAGTCGTACTCGAATGAGCCGGAACAGTTGGAAAAGAAAATAAAAAAAAAGAAAGGGAAATTAGCAAACTACATATCGACTATGTACCTTAAAAGAATGGCAAAAAAAGGAAAATACATAGACGAACAGCATTTGTCCGATTATGAACAGGACTCAGACGAAAATATAAAAAATGATAATAAAATAGGGTTGATAGCAACGTTAAAGAAGGTAAAGGATCAAATAGTAATGGCAAACTATAAAATAAACCTGTATAACATGAGATTTGAAAAGCTGCTGAACATGTTCTCGTGGAAGAATTACTCGGTGACGACGATCGTGCTGTTCCTGCTGATACTGGTGATAGTCCTGAACCTGCTGTTCAGCATCGAGATCATCATGCTGGCCTACATACTGCTGCAGTTCAAGAGCGGATACAGAAGAGGAACTTGGGAAAGAATAATAATAAATACAACAAAAAGGCATATAAATAAGGCTATAGTCGAGTTGGAGATATTTAGGCCGTTTTGGGACCTGTCGACGCACCAAATCAAGGTGCTAGCCAACAGAATTAAGTCGTTCTCATCAATAGAACTGGAAGTAAACACAATAAGGGAGGCGAAGGACGAGGTACACCTGGCCTACATAGTGTCAGAGCGGCTAATAGCGACCAAATTCTCTAGAAACTGGAAGAGATACAGGTGGATCAACAACCTGTTCAGACAGGCACCATGCAAACAGTACTGACCATTTTTAATTTATTGTATTTTAATGTATTTTGTATAAATATGGAGTTGTGTACATTTAACACGAATTACGGGTACCTGGAAGGAATAGTGAGAGGCTACAGGTCCTCGTTTCTGACTGCAATGGACTACAAGAAGATGGGAGTAGCCGAGACGCTGGAAGACCTGAGAACAGTGCTGGAAGCGACGGATTATACGTCGGCATTTATAGACGAACAGGCGCAAATAACAACAAAACTCATATCGAAACGATGTAGAGAGAAAATGGCGTCAGATTACATGTAAGCACAACACGAGTGACTCAACCCTAAATAGGTACCTGCGACAGCAATCAGACGGAGATCTGGCGACCTTTTTGGACTTCATATCGTAAGAAAAAAAATAATAAAAAATAATAAACATGTGTAGAAGGGAAAAGATGATCGATAACCTGATCGCACTACTGCAAGGACTGCTGAATAACACAGATCCGGAGGAGATCATGGACAGGTTGCATCCGATTGGATGGTTTAGAGGAATTAAAGCTCTGGTAAACTCAGAAATCGGGAATTCGGCAGAAGAACTGTACAGAGTGATCCTATGTGACACGCCCATAGGTAAGGCTAACTTAAGTTAAAAAATATAGGACCGTATTTTGAAAAATACCTACCAACGGTTACATATACCAGAGGATCTAACAGTACGATAGATAAAACGTTTAAAATTCTAGATTCTGCAAACATCGCAGTGATGAAGGCGACCCTTAAAAAAATATGGCTGGAAGACTTCTATAACTTCTCAGTGTCACTCGGAGGGACCACGGCGGAAGTTATGGGACATATTTTGAAGACGGAAGCGGATTTTAAGGCACTTTCGCTGACGCTAAACTCACTGAACGCAGGACAGTCGCCGATGGTACAGGACAGGAACAAGCTGTACCCCTCAATAGGGTACCTGTACCCGTACGGAACGGATAAACTGGTAAAGGCGTTCAATGAGTCGACTGTGCAGACGGCTCTGCTTCCGTTTCCGAAATACTCGGAACTATTTGAGTTATCGAAGTCGAACTTTAGAGTAAGTTGGTAAAAACACAAATAAGTATAGTCGGAGGCAAAACTGCCGAAATACGACGCGAGCGAGAAGTCGCTGGAGGACCTGTTTTACGCAGAAAGAGTACACCTCTGCGAAATGACCTTCGAACAACAACTCCACTTTGGAATCTTCTACGCTTGGGTTAAACTTAAGGAACAAGAGATCAGAAACATCACTTGGATCGCAGATATGATTCTCCTCAAAAGAAGAGAAGAAATATCAAGAGTACTTCCAATATTTAAGTCAAGAGTCTAATCTCATGCATTCAATTCAATTACGTGATATCAAGGTCGAGCTGAAGGAAAGAGTTACACACGGCAAGAATGTTGGATGAATCAAAGAAGATCTATGTTAAAAAGAAAGAAAAGGAGCTAAAAAGCAAGAATCTACGAGATTCCAGAGTTAAATCTGGAAAACGAAGAAGTTAAAAAATAGATCTGATAAAAAGAAGAGGAGTGAGGGGATCAAAGGGGATAAAGGGGAAATTCTGGCGAGAGAATGAAAGAGAATAGAATCTGGGAGCCGAGATCGGCCGAGATAAGGCCGCCTGAGGGCTCTATCCACAGGCGGAAAGGAGGATCATCTAGATTTAACAACACTACGTCCCCATAGATCTAGTCGAAATTTTGATCTTAGATCAGAATCATAATTCATATCTGTAAAATATTATATCACTCTAATAATGAAGTTTCTAATACCACTTTTAAAAATACTGCTCGTAGTCCCTGTTCTCGCAATAAACACGGACGATGAACAAGATGAAAATCAACCGCCAGAGGAAAATCATCCTCAAATACTGGATATCTCATCGGAACAAAGAGCGGAACTGACGTACTCAGAAAAAAAGATACTAGATAGCCTGGAATATGAACAATTAAACGCAAGATACAACATACCAATCACGAAAGTTGTGGACGGCCAACAGGAAATCTGGGAGAACCCAGAAAGACCATTCAGGACCATGGGAATGGTATACGACTCCGGGCAACCAGAATTACTCTTCATAGAGGAAACTGGACCAGGAACTAAAGTCTATTTCGAAAGACAACATGATACATGGGTAAACGTGCCTCAAGAACATTACCTGGCACTGGTCAAAACCCTGGTGGACCAAGTTCCAATCTCATCGCATTTCGCACTGAACCTGAGGTTCTTAACGGAAAACGAAAAATATAAAATTGAAGTTTTCCCGAAAAAACACGTAAACTTGGTCATTTACACGCCGACGATGCATCACAGAATTAGAGCAGTGCACGACGACGACAACGTAATGTGGACTGCATCGTCAAACTCCGAAAGATGTGTGACCATAATCTCATACAACAAGGGAGAAGTGCCGCTTCTGGTGGATCTCATCATAGTAAGCGATTTTGAACCGATGAAACACATATACCTGGTTCCAGAAGACGAAGAATGGGTTCAAGTGGAAGAGGGAGACTACATACAAAGAATACTCAAGTTGAAGTATGACAACGAAAACGTCTTGCCGATAACCCTGGACATAGATGACGTGGATAAAATCCTCTTCGAAGTTAAAGTTAGAACATTTGAAACTCCATACTTCAAATACATACCGAAAGGGTTCATGAGGATAACCAAGGTGGTCGACGGAGATGATACTATATGGGAAAGTGACAATGAAAATGAATTCTTCGCATACAGCGCAGGATTCACAGACCAAGAAGGATGTCCGATGCTGTTCCTGAACGTTAACCAAGGAACGCCCTCCTACAACCTGGTTTTCGTACAACGGCCAACGGGATGGGAGCCTGCATCACCTCTGGATCTAGACGACAGAATAGGAGAAGTACAACAGGCCAGATACACTATCATGGACCTGTCAGATATCGACGAAGACAGAATCAACATCCTTCCTCTGACAATGGGAAACGTAAATTACGTCCTCTTCACAAGCAAAGTATCCTACGATATCATGGTCATAAAGGACGGAGATCAATTCCTATGGAACTACGGAGGACTGGAAGCATACCTGTCAAACGGCTGGCTGTATTTCCACAAAGACGAACCAAAACTGTTCCACTTTAGAGTAAGAGAACCAATTTTGGGTCACGAAGACTATTACTACATCAAGAGAGATGGAACGTGGGAGAGAATACCTAAGGAGGAATACGTCAAGATTTTGAACGAAATGACGTACTCGACTAAACAGACACTCCCAGAAACAGAAGATGACGACCAAAGCAGCCTCGGAACAATGAAAACAGAGGATCTGGAAACACCTGAGACCGCAGAGGCGCCAACTGAGCCGACCGAAACCAGCGACGTCGACAGCCTCAAGGATAAAATATACGCAGAGTACGGAAAACCAGACTATAAACCAGAGGAAGATTTATCGGGAAGCAAGGTGCTACACTACGTGCCAGACAAGGAGTTACCACACCCAGACAAGACAACAGGGCCTCGCAAACCGAGAGTTTATGAGTTTGATGATAAGAAAGACGGAGATTCCAAAGATGAAGACAGAGGAAAACCACATAAACCCAGAAAGGAAAAAACAGTCACTTTCGAACATATTGACCCCAAGGACGTTGAAAAATACCTGGATGAAACTCCAACTCGCTCGTACTACCACCACAAGTCCATGGAGGACCTGCGCACATCGCACCACGACGAGTTCTACCCGAGACACAGAAAGCCAATCCGTAAATCTAAGAGCTCTCCAGACGTATCTCACAAAAAGAAGCACTATGAAACCGAGTCAGAAGATGACGACGACCAAGATGCAACTGAAACCACACCACTGTTAAAAAAGAAACCAAAACTGAAGAAAAGACTCTCTAAGAAGGTCAAGAAACCAAGCTCTGCACTGGTGCCAACCCTGGGACTGGTTCTGGCCACTGCTATTTTCACGGCCATCTTCTAAGCATACAGATCCAGCTTCACAAACACCAACACCAACACCACCATCTAAACATGCTTAGACCTTTGAAACTGACTACACTTCTTTAGTTGAAGATTAGTTAAACACACTTTAACATAAGAATCAAATTAAAGATAAAATTAAACACAAAGATAACATGAAATTACCTTAAAAATAAAAATTATTAATAACTAAAATAAAAATAAAGATTAAATTAAAATAAGATCAATCAACTGTAGTTAAGTTGAAATGAAGTTTAATTCACCTAAAATACTCATAACACACACACACGCTCATACTCACCCACAAAAACAAAACTCACACATTAAATTGGTAAACAGACTCTAATTGACTGAAATCTCAAGATCAAGATGCTTCCATCATCTTTAGTTAGGACCATGACCCTAACAATGGAACGACACTCCCACTACACACTTCAAGTAGGAGTGTTTCTTAATGGGCGTAATCCTCGTTGACAGAGTGCCCCTTTAACCTATATATATTAACTGTATTATAGTACATATCCCTATTCATACATTTTTACATATTTATATCTTCAAATTTGAGAATTGTTCATACATGTTTCACTGAATTAATATATATTTGTTTGTAGATCCTATTATTTTATCTAATGGTCTAATGTTATTGAATGTTAATAGGTGTCAATGTTAATAACGATCTATATTGATTAATAATATCGATAAAATACCATTAGTAACAATAATCTAATGGACATAAATAATATTAATAATTGAATTATTAATGAATAGCAATAATAACAATAGTAAAAACAATAATAATAACAAAATAAATTACTAAAAATTATTAAGTGGCTAAACTTGGTTTCTTCTTCAAGTGCGTTCTTCTCCAAATCGACTTCCAATGAGAATCACTTCCAATCTGTCTACCCAGAGACCTCACTTTCTGCTTCAGCTGGTTGTTTTGATCCATGCAGTAGTACAGCCTCTTTTTAATCTCCACTTCATTCTTGTCCTCCTGGTCATACCTGACTACGGGTTTCAGTGCCGATGCGAAAGAAAGTCTGTTATACCACACTTGACCATTGTTGTTGTACAGCGTGTTCTCCAGTATCTTTGACATTTTTAGGTTATTGATCCACACAGGGTCATCTGAGTCGTCAACTCTAGGTTCCGGTTGAAAGATCCAAGACAACTTCTCAAATGCCTGTTCAATTATTATGTAAGTAGTTATTTGTGTTTAAGTTATGTTAAGTTATTTAATTTTATTATATTATTATTAGTGTTTGTTTATTAAGTTAATTATTATTTAAATTATTAGTAATTATAAATAAATAAACATAATTATTAATAAATATTAATATTATAAAAAACAACTTACGGAGTTAACTACATCATATGAAGTTTTAAATGGGTTGTACTTATTGTCCACAAACGAGTTTAATATCTGATCAAAGAGAACAGTGCGATATGTGATGTAGGTTGCTCTTGCTATTGTCATTGCAATGTTAAGTTGCAGTTGCGTCTTCTCAATTCTAAGAATAGTTATTCAAGTTCCACCTTACTTCTCCAGCAGTTTGTTTTTTTCCTCAAAATTTAAATCCGGCAAATTCTCATAATACGCAACCTAAATTGTTTTTTGAAAAAAGAACAAAGAAAATACCTTTAGTTCATTACATGTTATCCACAGTTTTAGAAGTTGGTGTATTTCGTCAGATTCGATCACATCTTGTATTTTATCCAACTATTAAATGATATTATCACTTAAAATACCTCCATTTTCATTTGATCCTTTAGCGAGTGATATCTAGACACAAGTTTCGAGTTTTCATACCTGAAATTAGGATATTAAAATGTTAATCACCTACTTGCTTGACAGTAGCATCAGGGACAGCTGGTTAACCTGTTTCGACTTCTTACTGTACAGTACTCTCAGTTTCCTTTCAGGAACCAGGTTAGCTTCGTCTAGTGCTTTGTGTGTGGATTCCAGCTCATTCTTAAGTTCTTCCTTAGATTTTTGAGTTTCGGCCATTATGTGCTTATAGTTGCTGATATCATTTTTTAGTTTTTTAATATTCTCGTCTCTAAAAATAATCTCTTTGAGAGCCATTTCAAGTTCATTTTTCAGGTGTGAATTCTCTTGTAGGTGTAGCTGTATGCTTTCCGAGTAAAGTTGGCTGTTAACTTCAGTCTGTGTTGCCAGCAGCGTGTTGTTCAGTTTAAGTGTTTCTTGTTGTTTTTTCAAAAAATCATGTTCATATTTGAGTGATTCAAGCCTATTTATGGCTATGTTTGTTGTTATTTCTGCCTTTTCCTGGAGAGCCAATGCTGAAGGCTTCACATTATAGAGATTCTTCCCGACAGACGACTTGAAGAAGGTCAAACTGCATTGTTTTAGGCGACTAATAAGGTCGTTTGTATCTTCGTTAGATGGGCAAAATATTGCCAGAAAAGCTTGATCTGGATCTAAATATTAGTGATCTAATTAATAATATATGAGTTACCATTTTTTTCGTGAATATATACTATTGTAGAATCATCCAGTGATTTTAAATTTAAATTACTCGGGAGTGTGAGCAGATGTGTAGGAATTCCGAGGTTGTAATCTACATGTTCTAAGAGCCATCCCATAACAGGCCCACATTCGTTTCCCATATCTTGAGTATCATCATAACCAAACAGACAGTTTCCCCGAATTTCCAGATTTAATTCTTTCCAATTTGTGTTATAAAAAATATTGTATCTGTGTGCCTTATTTGTGTAGAATCGGCCTTCAAAATTAACCTGGAATTTTTTTCTATATTCACATGGCCAAACTTTAATCAGTTCGTCCCATAATTCTGGATTTAACTCCATTTTAAAATTATTTCAAATATGAAAAATTAAACTGATACTATTTCATAATGGTAGCCTTAGACACAGTAGGGAGCCAGTTCCCTAACGATGCATTCAAAGATTTAGTATCACACTGTATTTCTATGCTGGAAGGAGCGGTAGCACGCTCAGAACCGAGATTTGTGATAAGATTAATGCGACATTACAAAAGTTTAAGGAGTCTTCTCCATGCACATCCAGCGAATTCAGTGCCCTTCCTGAGGTCACTCCTTAAGGAGTATGCCTTCGGTGCAAACCCATGTCAAGTGGCCGAAAAGGCATATAATTACCTCCCAGACAACTTAATTCCACCAATTCTGTCAGAAGCAGAGTCTTCAAACAAATTGGCACAGGAAGCCACATCGCCCAAAACCAACAGTGAGCCTGTCAAGTTCACCTATACAACATCAACATACCTGGAAATACAAGATTACATCTCACAGGATTCTCAACTCACAGAGACCAAAATTATGCTCTCAACACTGGCACTAATATACTTGATAGACACCAGGGAGTACCAAAAGGTATAACAAATAACAATTATTAATAATAAATAGGCAATGGATCTGGGAGAAGCACTGGCACACCTGATGATGAGACAAAACAAGAGGATCATGGATTACCTCGGAGCCAAGGTAAGGATTGTCTAACTCAACTTAATTAGGTGTATTTCTACTACTCGAGGAGTTTTGAGTTGGGAGGAAGGTTCAAGGAAGCAAGAAAGTAAGTGGGAGAAGTTTTACAGAAATCAGGCTGCTGATGGTCACACACAGAAAAGCGTGTCTACATCACGACCCTATGACACAGGCAGTGACCTTCAACTGCATACTGAGGAACCTGATACACCATAAACTGTACTCATCGGCATTCAAATTTGTAAGAAATAAAAAATAAGAAAAATAAATTTAGATTTGTAAAACGAACTTCCCAGAATATCTGAGTTCGAACGCACAATATGCAAGATACCTGTATTACTACGGTAAGAGGAGAAAAACAGTAACAAATTTTAGGCAAAGTACTGTCAGTACAGCTAGAATACAGCGAAGCATACACAAAACTAATGCAGTCACTGAGAAAAGCGCCACAGAATGATAAAACAGCATATGGATTTAAACTATTGGTAATATTAATTATATAAATAATACTAATAATATAAATAATAATAACAATAATAACAACCATAATAATAATAACAATAACAATAAACATAACAATATTAATAAAAAAAATACAGGTAACAAAAATGTCAGTAATCGTAGGATTGCTGATGTGTGACATACCAGGAAAAAACGTGTTCACAAACCCAACGATGAAAAGGGACCTGGAACCATACGAGTCAATAGTAATAGTAAGTAAAAACAACAACAATAATAAAAATAATAAAATTAAAAGGCGGTGAGAAACGGGGACCTGAAGGTGTTCTCACAACTTTGCGATCAATACGCACCGTCATTCGAAAAAGACGATACAATGTTCCTAATATCGAGGCTGAGAGACAACGTAATCAAGGGAGGGTTGAGAAAAATTAACCTGGCTTACTCAAAAATAAATCTGGTAAGATAACAACAATATTAATAACAATAACGATAATAGTAATAATATCGATAACAACAATAACAAC
>JAQQTN010000030.1:0-60590 GCA_029379255.1 Theileria luwenshuni
TGTATTGGCAACCAATATTTTCAAAACACGTGAGCGATGGGCTGGTTAAATTGGAATCATATGAAACTCTCAAATCCAAATCTGATAGGTTGGACAGAAAGCTCCGTCCCTATAGATCAATATTGTTTAGAGCTTTATTACTTACATTTTGGAAAAGATTGTTATTTGTTTTAGTTGGCATAATTGCAACTAATGTTTTGAGTATGAGTATATCAATGTTACTCAAGAGGCTTTTGAAACTTTTGAACGATAAATCATCTAGTATAATTAAAGTATTGGGATTCTTAGTTACCATTATTTTGCTTCAGCTTGTAGATGGGTTGATCATTGAAAACATAGCCTTTTACATGTACAGATTGATTTGTATCATACATTACTCATTTTCAATTACTTTGTTCCAAAATGGACTTTCCTATAGGAGAAAATATTTCAATAATATTGAGGGATATAACTCATTAGATGTTTGTAATAGTGTTGTTCACTCATGTTCTCCAGAATCTGAATGCTCTAGAAATCCTCTATTTTGTCCAACTCTAAGATACCAAAACAAGGATCTTGGTCCCCAAATCTTCATATTTGAAAATATGGATTCATATTATATTTCCAGGGCGGTAGCATCCATTAAAGATATTGTTGACTTCTTGTCAGATTTTATATATGGAATATATCTTATTTCATGTCAAGTTAAAGTAAATATTTGGTATCTTTACTTTGTCGGAATAGCATTTCTTGTTCTTATAATTACAATTGAAATTATCAACGCTTATATACTACACTACATCCTTCACTTGAGGGATTACAGGGTTAGCAAATGCAGTGAGGCTCTTCCATTTTTAAATCTAATTCACAAGATGTTGATGGACGATATCGCAATTAATTTTATTACAAAATGCAGAAACAATGAACTAATTATACTTTTTATTAGAAATTTTTTAATATTCTTAAACAATTCACTGTACATTATCTGTACTGATATTTCCTTTTACCTTTTAATAAGGTATTTCGTAAATTCTGTGAATGAAGCTTCAGTCATTACTGAGATTGACACTGCCGGGTTTTTGACTGCATTATATATATTTTTAAAAATATTTGATTCTCTGATTATAATACCCTATGCACTAATCACCTTCACTTCTTCATTCGTCTCATTTAAGAGAGTTGGGAAATTCATAGTGAAGTCATCACCCAACTTTTATATCAGTGACAACAGATTCATTGGTTCTAAAAATATGATTTCAACTATTAATGACATGACAACCGAACTGGAGAAAGATGTGGTTGTCTTATACAAGGATGCAACGTTTACATGGGTTAATAACAGAAATGATCTTCTAACCAAGAACTATCAACCTTATTTAAAGAATGTGAACTTTGAGTTGAGACGCGGTGAGATTGCCATTGTGACTGGATCTCAGGGTTCTGGCAAATCCAACTTCATCAAGTCTGTTTTGGGTGAGATGACGTTGGTCGGAGGTTCTATGGCAGTTGTACCACTTCACACATCCATGCCAATATTTTATGCATCTCAGGATATTTGGATTGAGCAAGGAACAATAAAATCAAACATATTGTTTGGATACCGATTTGATGAGAATATTTATAATGCTGTTTTGAAAGCTGTTGAACTAGAATCGGATATATCAACATGGGAGAAAGGTGACCTGCGTGTCGTTTCTGACAATGCTCATTCCTTGAGTGGTGGTCAAAGAGTTAGGCTGGAGATGGCTAGAGCAATCTATGCCTATTTGATATTTAACCAGGTGAATACCAATTATAATAACAAAAAGTGTTCATTCCTAATGTGTCTTGACTCATCATTTAATGGTCTTGATCCTTTTGTTTCAAAAACAGTTTTTAACAATTTGTTTAGTTTCAAATCAGGAATACTGGTTAGGGATGATTTATCAGTTATTTTGTCAATTTCCAAACAATCATTAGATAAATGTACTTCACGTTCAAATTCAAATAATTTCCCCAAAATTCCAGTATACAGTATTGTCAATGAGTCTATTTCATTCTGCTCCAATTTGTCTGATTTTATTTCGTCCAACAAAAATATTGATAATTATGGATATTCTTCTAAGTCATCAAACAGTCTGTATCAAATGAATTATTTTTTAAATGACATGTTTAGTCTTTGTCTATCCGGCTCTCGTACCAGGCTAGGACGTAGACCGGTTACAAGATCAATATATGAAGAGTCTCTCAAAACAAGTGCTGTAGATGAATTATCCAGAATTAGATTTAATCCTTACTTAATTTATATCAGTCCTACTCTCTTGACATTCATTGTTTTCATAGTCATCACACTTGCTCTTACGGTTTTGCAAAATATAAAATTTGTCGTTATAACCAATTTAACTGACTATTTGGCAAAAAACATTAATGATTATAATAGTGGCCATTTAATTGATTTATCTGAGGTCAAATCACATTCCAGATATCTTTCAAAAGTAATAACAATCATCATTGTATCTGTCATTATTCTGTCCCTAATATCTGTTTTATTTATAACTGTATCGTGTATTATTTCATCACGTAAAATTCACGAATATTCTATCAACTCAATTTTCAATAATAGTTCCACGGTTATTAAAATAAAGAAACAAGTTAGTAAAATCATCACATTCTTCTCTTGCGATATTATTATGATCGATGACGACATACCATACTTTCTGTCCTCCTCACTGATATCATTAATTCAGACTCTGATTCACGTTCTAACATTGTTTTTTCTTATCCCCTTATCTATACCTTTCGTATTAATCTGTCTGTTCTTCATTTTTCAGTTTTTGTTTAGACAAAGTATCAACTCTTCTGTAAGTATAAGATTTACATATTTAGAAATCATGTCTAATATTAATAACGTTTATGAAAATGTCATTTCCGGTCCGTCAATTTATAGAAGTTTTAAAAAGGAATGGGAACTGTTCCATGAACTTAATGAACACCAAGATTACAAAATGAGAACTGAATTATTAAAAATAGCAGTTACAACATTTTGTGTAATTTCATACAATTGGATTTTCTCATTTATGACATTATTTATCCTTATTATTCTAATTATTTTTGACAAATCCACAAAATATAAGTTGAAGGTTGGATATTTCGGGTTAGGACTCTCATTAAGTATGAATGCAATTAAATCCTTTACCAATTTTTCACTGAATGCAACAAGGTTAGAAATGTGGATGTGCTCACTAAGAAGATTTCAATACTTTATTCCACCTGGCCAGAAGTGTGTATTTGAGAAGTCTATCAATACAAACGAGGAGTTTTTAGTTGTAAAATCCACTGAAAAAGACTATAAGTTTGATAAGAAGAAATTGTTGAAAAGAAGACTGGATGAGTTCAAGTCTGATAATAAAAAATTACAAACGTTAAAGAGGGTGTTTTTCAAACCTAGAATAAATATTGTGGATTTAACCAAATTTGTTTCTCCTGATCATGCTGGTGTGCAGTTAAAGGATGTTTATGTCTACACTTCACCACAACTTAATATGGAAGGTGCAATTTTAAAAGGAATAACTGTATCTGCGCACAGGTCTGACATTATTGGTATAATTGGTAGAACTGGTGCTGGTAAAACAACACTTTTGTCTGTATTAGAGAACACAGCCAGGTTTAGAACTGGACAGGTATTGTTGGATGGTAGAGATTTAAAGGATATTCCCAAAAACCTGACTAGACAAATAATTGGAGTTCTTCCACAATTGCCTTTTGTCTTCAAAGGCTGGACAGTTAGAAGGTTCCTGGATCCTAGGAAATTGTTTAGTGATGATGAAATTAACGAAGCTCTGGACAAGTGTGGTCTTTTTGATCTTGTTAATGAACTTCAAGGTGGCAAGAAACTAGACTCAGTTATCATCAGTGAAGAAATCGATCTAGACAATCCTAATTCTGAGACATCAAAACAGCCAAATAAGATTTTGACAACTGAAAAATCCGAAAAATCATCTAGTTTGGATACCCTTCAGACATACTATCAGGATACTGATATGTTATTGACAACCATCCAATTAAGAACATTATCCTTTGCCAGATTGGTTTTGTATAGAGATTTTTACAGAGTTATTATTGTTGATGAACCTCCATCAGAGAAAAGTTATGATTCCAATGTTAAACCCAAACACATTGGGGTTCCCATATATGAACTTCTGAAAAGATATTTTAGTCATTGTACCTGCTTTGTTACAGCACATTATGCTAATGTTTTGCAATTGTGTACTTCAGTTTGGGTAATTCACAATGGTCGTTTAATTAGGACATGTAAGACTGAAGAGATTTCCGCTACCGAATCGATTTCAAATATAATAGAAGATATGTTAAGGACCGATTCAAAATCTTAAATCAAGCCTCTACACCAACATCCTAATGTACCATATAATTTTTATATTTTAACATTAATTTTTTGACAAACTTACCTTTTATATATTTTATGTTCTGTACAATGTTTTCAGATCATATTTTCCTCGTCTGAACTATTTGTTTGACCTTTATCGTTAATAGAAAATTAATTTTAATATTCTAAACACAGACATTCAAAATTCCTTTGACTAAATTTAATTTAAGTGTTTTTTATAGATTTGTTTTCAAACTTTCACTATTACAGTCAGTTTTAATTGTAAAATAAGTGTTTGGTAATTAGAGAGATTTATTTAAACTTCTAACACAAAATTAACAGTGATTTCAACATTAAACTAACTATTTTTAAATTATAATTGTCACAAATTTTTTGATCTTGAGAAACACTAATAAAATAAATCTATTACGGTTCCAGTGGATATACACTCTGTTCAAAATATAAATCACACACTTAACAGATGGATACTTATTATTAATTTTTAATTTAGATTTATTAATTTTTAAAGAATATTTCTTAATTTATGGGTTAATTTATTCATAACACAATGTTGTCCCGATTTTCCCATTCACATCACACCTTTTTTGTATAATTAAAATTTACTGTGTACATAACACATTAGGAATCTCTTATAAAATATTTATTCAACTTTATTTTTAAAATATTGGATTAAATTGAGATCGGTAAATGGGACATTAAAGGTTATGAACACAATCAACTAATTAATACTAAAATATAATCAAAATTTATATGATATTATGGTACAATTAAATTTTATTAAATCTTTTGAAATCTGGGTTTTTCTTGTCAAGATGACCAAATATTATTGCGGCTTTAAAATAAAGATAGAATTTTGTTTTTAACATTTAGTTCATTTGAAGAACTGAGAATACACTATTCTCAATTTAAATAAGTTTAACAATTAAATATCGGTCAATTTATAGACCTTATTATCATTTCTTTTTTATGTAACACTCTTATTTGTAAAAGCCATAATATTTCCATTAACAAGATGGACGAATAAAAATACTTCGCTATTAGGTTGATACTCTACTTTATTACAGCGTTTACCATCTTCACACTCGAATAATGTTTCACCATTCAGTGTAATTTTTTTAAATAAATATCCATCTTTTGTGGTAAAGGTTTTGTTGCCAGAGTAGGAGGAACAGTAGTAGTGTTCACTTTGTTCACAAGTCACTTCAAGGTCTATAAATTTGTATTCTGGAGCTTCAGATAATTCACTTGAAGGACTCTGACCTTTTTTTGTAAGTTCTAAAAGTTTCGTGTAATCAGATTTTGTTACTCTGATCCAACGATCTTCCGATTGTTTATATACAAAATGTTCATCCCCGTGACTATAATGAAGTGTTTTGTGTTTAATTTCACCCTCAACGGACTTTAAAGGCCTTGGTACTTCAGGATACTTAAATAACAATTCATTTAAACGGTCTGTTACAAAGACATATTCCCTCCCCAGAAGATTGACCACAACCGATTCTGGGAGCTGTCCTTCTTTTTCAAGTTCAAATTTAAAATTTTTTTTTCCATACTTGGCTTCCACGTAATTCTTTTCATCTTGTTTAACTTCAGATGAAGGTTTAGGTTCTACAGGTGTTGTTGGAGTTGGTTTAAAACTTTCAACTAGATTTGATAGAGATAATGAATGGTCATAGGTTTTACATGAACCGAGCGATACTTGATTATTGAATTTCCATTTACCATCACTGAAATGAAAAGTGTAGAACTCAAATGTATCCAATAGAACCCATAGAGTCTGAGCTACAGGGTCCATCTTCACGGATGTTGGATGTTTTTGATTCTTGGTAGAATCATATACCCAAACATCTTCATTATTATACTTTACTCCAACACATTTAGAACCAGATTTAAAATTATATTCTGGGTGGTTTTTTAATAGTCCCTTCAATGCAAAATCATATTTACTAGAATCATTCTCCGATAATGTTCCGTCATCATCTAAGGTTACAACTTTCAAATGATCCTTGTTAACGGTTTCTGTACCAGTTTCTAGGGAATTTGCCTTCTTGCTTCCATAGCATATAAATAACAATACAAGACAGTGCCTTAATATATTACAGAGAGACATCGTGAGGAGATTATGAAGAATAACAAGTTTTGTCTAATCGAAAATGGGGAATAATTAGGAAAATCGTTAATGTTGGTTGTGAGTTTGTCAACTCCAGAGTTTATAAAAATTGTTTTTCTAACGAATTTGAAGATATTTCATTCTGCCTGTTGGTATTAAATTTTATTTGATACCGCTGTGTTTGAATTGAACTTATAAAAATAAAACCATTTAAAACTAATTGTCTTTATAAAGCAGCATAAAAAATAGACATTTATGGGAATATCCCAAAAAACTTTATGTATATAGACACTTTAATGATTTCATATTCTATCAAATAATGAAATTTAACACTCTTGGCAAACTTTTATTCATTATCACTTTCTAAAACCACGTTTGGTTGGGAATAACCCCTGTATTTTAGATAGTTCAAAATATCCAATTTTAGATGTCAAAAATATTATACTTAAGGTGGCTCATTTTGAAATTAAAATCTGAGTTTAGTTTAATTTATTTTTTAAATTCTTTAGACTATATTTATTTAATTATGGGTGTCTATAATTTAGAATAAAACTAAATTTTATGTTACAAATTTTCGAATGAGATGAATTTAGTTATCCCTTTGGATTTAACAATAGTTTATTTATATGTAGTTGATTTCTCTGAATAACCTTAGATATTTTATGTGAATCTGAATTACAAATACGTAAACAACCTCTAACCTATTCTTTTAACTATAAAAATTAATTTATCTGGGTAGGATAACTTTGAAAATAGAGTAGGGTCAAGAAGATTGGGCACTGAATGGCGATAAAAAAACCCAGAAGAAAGGAGTAAAGGGTAGCGTTTTGAGATAAATGGATTATTATAGTAACGAAGGTTTGATAAGTCATTTATTTAAGAATAGTGAATGAATAGCTGAGAAAAATAGGTTTTAGATTTTCAATTTGAAAGTCAAGATTGAATCTACTTTTAAGATAAAGTAGGGTGATATATTAAACATATATGAAGAAATATAAAAATTGAAAATAAACTTAAAATTAAGAAAAATTAACTTATTTTAAATATATATTCAAGTCTTTATTTAATTCGGAACTGTAAAGAATTATGAAACAAAAATAAAGTTAAGAAATGTTCTATTTGAAGAACAGATAAAAATGTGTAGCATAAACTGGAAAGAATAAGTCAGATATCGAAAGAAAAATAATCAAATGTTCTAGGTCTAATGGAATCTTAATAAAAAATTGATGTTTTGAGATAGAATAAAGGGAAGAATAATTGAGATATTAGAAGGAAAAAATGATAAAGATATAAGTGGGAATATTATGTCCAAAACGTGATACAATAAGAACTGGTGGTAAGAATAGTATGTATTGAAAATTTCATAAATGTGTCTAATCCCCTAAAATACAAACTATTCACAAAACTTAATAGTTGAAAAAAATAAATTATAAATTGATAAACAGACAGAGTTCCTGTTATAAAAACTATTCATAATTATTTTACCCCATATAATTATTATTATATGATCCCTTTCTCCCTGTTTACATTATTTTTTATTTAATTTTGTTCCACTTATAGATGAACGGACTTCTGCCCTTTCTCCCTATATTTGCAGCATTGGCTGTATCTGCATTTACCTTCAAACCTGCCCCCGGTGAGCCCGTCGATTTGGGATATGTTGTGAGGAATCATCTTCTTGAACACAAGGACCCCAGGGTTGCCGTTTCCACTCACGGAACTGCCCGTGTTAAGGGATCTTCAGGTCTTGACCATAAAGTAAGCTTTTTGTTCTTGGTTCCTACATTGGGATCTGACTTATCAGGTGGTCTTGTTTGCCCTGGTAACGTCAATAAGGTTCCCCTTCCCTTTCTTGACCCACACTTCCCAGGGGAGCATCTTGTAGAATTATTGTCTTTCTCGGATTGTAGCACATGGCACGCTTATCTTGCTCACTTCTGGCACCCAGGTTTGGGAGATGTTACAGGCAAGTCTGCCGCCTTTCTTAAAGGCCCAGGTGGTGAATGGGTTAAGGAACCTTTACTTCCAGAGGTTGTAAGTCCTCTTGTATTCTCTACTTTCTTCGATTTCGTAAAGGCTCAACTTCCATTTGAGCTTGTACCAAAGCTTTTGGATCTTCTTCCATCTCACCCAGTTGCTCTTGCTCTCGATGGAAAGGTTCCACACGTTGAACGTGTCCACCCAGCTCCAGTTCCAGTGGTTCCACATGTTCCATCTGCTCCTCTTAAATTAACTAAAGAATTCTTTGAAGGCAAGTTGGTTGGTGCTGACGACAGGGTAGCAGTTGCCGTTCCTGTATCAGTTCCTGCTCCCAAAGGACTTGGTCACTTAAGATTCCTTCACTTGGTTCCCACATTGGGATCAGATTTGAGTGGGGGAGTTGCCACTCCTGGACGTACTACTCCCAGGGTTCTTCCTTTCACTCTTCCCGACTTCCCTGGTGAACATCTTTTGGATTTGGTTGCTTTTTCAGATTGTAAAGAATGGTTTGCTTTGCACCTTACCTTCTGGCATCCAGTTGTTGGTACAACTCACAGGGCAGCTGGATTTGTTAAGGTTCCAACACCCGAAGGACACGAATGGAAGAAGCACTCTTTACTTCCCGTAGGACACCCTCTTGGGGACTCTGTAGCTCACTTCGTTAAAGAACATGTTCCTTTCCAACATTTGAGGCTCGTTCTCGATCACCTTCCATCACATCCAGTTACCCACGATCTACTTAAATTAGCACTTTAAATTTGTTTTTAGCTTTAATTTAACCTATGGTTATTTGATTTTTCCATTACAAAGTTTGAAAAAACGTTTCTGTTAACTACAGATAGTAATGTGATAAAACTACACGTATATATTAGATATAATTATATTTACTATTTTTTAAAACTTTTAAATCGCTAAAATCGGTCGTATTGGAATCTTTGTTTTTGGTTCGGTTTTGGGTCTAGGTGTCCTAAAACTGTTTCTCCTGCTCTTACTCTTTGACCTTTGACTACCATTGGTGTTACTCCTGGTGGGAGAAATATGTTAACTCTGCTTCCAAATTTGATTATTCCCATTCTTGTTCCTAATTTAACCCATTCTCTTTCTCGCAAATCGCATACTGCTCTTCTGGCGAAGAATCCTGCTATTTGTTCCATAATGACGGTATGATTTCCCAGGTGGGTTTCGAAGACTGTTCTAAACATTTCATTTTTTGTAACTGATTTGTGCCTTAGGGCGTTAAAAAATTGGCCCGGTTGATATGTTACTGATTTTACCACTCCTGCTACAGGGGTACGGTTTATATGTACGTCAAGAAAACTTAAAAAGATGGATACTCTTGTAAAATACGCTGAGTCCCCCAAAGGAGACTCAACAACTTCGACTGAAGATACAACACCGTCCGCCGGGCTTAAAACTAAGGCGTCGTTTCTGGGAACAGACCTCTTGGGATCTCTAAAGAAAAAGGATAAGAATCCTGATAAAGCTACAAATAATAAGGCAAAATAGTATGAGAATGGGAAGGAGACAAACGAAAGGAGTAAAATAACCCCTATATAGCTGAATCCGTGAATGGAAACAGGAAAATATCCGATTTTGTGAGAAAACATGAGTTAAAATTAAGTTAGACACTACAATAAAAAAAAAATCAAATTAAAAATTTATTTACAAAATAGACAACATTAAACTAAAACAAAAAATACACAAAAACTCATTTTACTAGAATTCAACAACACCCAACAACACTTTCCCAAAATGTTAGGCCGATACATTCAACACAATTCGCCAAAGTAACCGATTTGAATATAAATTATTTTCATTATAGTAAATAAATATGTATCAATATATAATGTACATAAACTAATTAGAATTTAAAGAGTCGCTTTACACCTTCCATCTTCCTACCACTCCCTCATTAATTTTACTCCCACTTTATTATTCAGTTTTACAAAATTATTTCATTAAGTTAAACAAACTAGAACTTTAGAAATATACTCGCCTTTTATCCCCCACCTTTTGGAATCATCTTTGAAAGTTAGATTTATTCCATTTTTATCCACACACTCCTTACCTTTTAGTTACATAATAATTAATATTTAAAATACAAATATTTCAAAAACACAGTTAGTTTTTGTACGTAAATGAGTACCGATTAAAGAGTTCTAATGCAGCTTGTTGCAACGCTAATTGTGGCGGCCTTGATTGTTAGCTCTAAAGCCAACAAAATGGCGGAGACTTTGGATTTATCAAAGGAAGTTGATGATGAATTCTTTAATAGTGAGGACCTAGGAGATGATGGAGGGGCCTATACTAGATATTCGGCCAAGGACGGTTATATAATTGGAAAAGTTATTCAAGGTTATAATTTTATATGGCAGAGGCGTTCCTATTTAGAGGAACCGAAATATGTTAATGTGTATAAAAGAAACAATAAACCGTTTTTAATATCGATTAGTGTAATCAAAAATAGTAATGAACTAAATTTTTACTATATGAACACAATTTCCACATGGTCTGAAATAAATGAATCAAAATTCAAGGAGGCAAAGAACAAGGAACAAAAATCTAAGGGCGATGAGGGAAAATTTCAGGCTCCGTTTGGCACAGTTTCGACCTTCGTTACTTTACTGACCACATCCTTATGTTATTTCTACATCGTTGCCTAGGATAATTTGTAATTAATTACATTCAACACAAACTCAGAATCTAAAAGCAATCCATCGTAAACAAAACAAGGATCGCAATCTACTCATAAATGCAGTGAACCACCAAAAGATTTAATTAAACGAAAGCCGTTTAACAAAATTAAGGTTTAAGGAACCTTAATTTTCAATTGAACTTAAGATTTGTATTTAATAAAGCAGGGACTGAACCCATTTCTGAAATTTAGAAAATTGGGAAGACCCCAAAAGATGGAATCCCACCTTTCAGAAGTAAATATTGGAGTTTTAACAGTAAGGAAAGAATCGGTGAATAGAAGAGTACAACCCTTTTGATCTCCAATGAAGAAATATAATATTTAATGTAGTGATTTTATTATATTAGGAAAGAACACTATTTATTTTATTTAAACGTATCAGGAGAACAAACCAACCTAAAACTGTTATATAATAATCAAAGAAGCTATATATACTACATAAATTCTACTTTTCCCGATGGAGTGTTTATCCACATATGTGGGAAAGACTTCAGTGAAAAATTATCATTTATTATTAAAAATCATTTCAATATTTCAATATGAATTATTTTTTAGAAACGGTAATTAAAAATTATAACTGTAAAGAACATTCCCATGCGAATGCTGTAATGTGTTCATACACATTCCTCCATAATTTAATGAACATGGCACACATTTAAAATTTAGAAAGTCCACATACTTCTTATCCCATTAAGGAACTTTAACGCTCACTCCCGACCTCAATACATGGAGATTCCATATTTCATTCCCCATAGATCTTTCTTACACATTCATTTTTCGTATACATGCCCTGTAAATTTGGCAAAAATTGCCAAAAATGCTACATTTTAATTGTATTAATTTTAAATATATCCTTCTCCAGATGCGAAAACTTATCTCTGGATTTATCTGATTTAGATTCTTACATTACCGGTGGGCAAATAAACAAAACGACATATGTTATACAGAATCTCCCCTGTACTAAGATTTCTCCCACTCCGAACAATAGAATAACACAGATCACAGAATCTAAAAACAAGATCTGGTCTTCTAAAGAGTCAGAATGCACAGGTATTATAGTATACCCTGAAACTGGGCCACGAAGGCTTATACACCTCTTTATTACAGAAGGATCACAGTCTATTCACAGCTATTATAATAAGGTGGGAGGTAATTGGGAAAAAATTAACGAAATTGAGTACGCTAGTATTATGGAAACCATCAATCCAGACTACATAGGTCCATCTAAATTGAATCTGAAGAAAAAGAAGGGGTCTTCATCACTGCCATCTCTCATTTCAGTTTTTCTCATCCCAGTTATTTTTCATTTTTACGTTTAATGTCAAAGGTTTAATTTGTATCATAATTTAAGTAAGGTTAAACTTTAAAAGAGTTGAGCATCATTCACGTACTGGTTCAGTACATTAACCTTTAATATCTTACAGTTTATTTTAATGTTAGAATATATATTTTGTAGGAATCAAACTTCCAAATATCTGGGCCTTCCCATCTTATACAGATTGTCCAAAGACCTGCAAACCGTTACTATTTCATCCCAAGTTGCGTCGAACACCTCGAACCAAAGGGTTTCCTATTCATGTTGTCTGAATACCAACTAACCTTCCTTAATGGTATTCCCAGGGAAGTGGCAGCAAGGTAAATGCATCCAACAGCTATCACTCCAGGCTCAATCTCACAACACAAGGACGTCCTCATACTTGAGAATAATTTGCGGAAAACTTACCTATCGTTAAGGTATCCCCAGGCTCTCTGGGCCAATTCGTTAACACTGTGGGAAGTATACTTATCCAAATTGCGGAACAGCGCATAAGCATACTGTAAAATGTATCTGTGAGGTGAAACCATGATTCTGTCAAGCATGAAGGCGAATCCGACTAAGATTTCCTTCTCTATTCTCAGGATCTCCTTCTTGAGATCCTAAATTAAAACATAAAAAAATGGAAAGATTACCTTCTCATTTTGAGCAGAGTACCTGTAAGATTTACTTTCGTCTTCATAATATCTGAGAAATTCGAAAACCTTTGCGACTTGGTCCAATTTCCGGTGATTTTCCTCCATTTTACAGGCCAAAAAACAACAACTTGCCGAGGTGGTCTAAACACAGGTGAATACAAAAGTATATAAACTACCCGAATGTTAAAATCCCTCAAATTGTGAGTTAGGTAAAATTTGTGTAGTATTGATTGTCCAGAAGAGATTGTTACGGGGTGAAGTAGCAGCAAAATCCCGGCTTTCTAAAATAGAATTAGCATCCAAGGAAAAATACCTGAATGCGATCACTACCGAAGGCCAGAAGCATTTGGAAGGTGGTTTTGTCCACCTGGTGTTCATCCGACATCGTCACACATTTGAAAAACAAGTAAAACCATTATTTTATAACAAAAAACAAAAGATATAATAATTTAACATTAAATAAAATATTTTAAAGAAGGGTTGCTCCGGGAATCGAACCCGGGACCTCTCGCACCCTAAGCGAGAATCATACCACTAGACCAAGCAACCTAAGCGTTGGGTCCCAAAATTTTGATTATATTTACATATAATAATAATCTACTAAAAATAATAAAAAATCTAATTTTATTGAAATAAATTTGTCAAGACTAATCGGGGGAGGAATCTTCTTGGTAATGAACCTAACTTTTCCCCAATTTAAAAATCAGCTGTCTTCTATATTTTTGAAATAATTTTATAAGATTTCACCCGAGAATTTCCATCTAAATCAATTAAAAAAATATGTTATATTATGAAGACAAAATTTATGGTTCGGTCGTGGCTGCTTAGTCTAGTGGTATGATTCTCGCTTCGGGTGCGAGAGGTCCCGGGTTCAATTCCCGGAGCAGCCCATTTGGTCTCCTAGTCTTCCTTGTTTTCCGCTGTATTTGTCAAAGTTAGTTTTTGCTGAAATGAGGCATTTTAATTGGGTCATGTGTAAGGTTGACTCATTTTTCAATTAGTATTTATGGTGATCACCCAATCGATTATTTAAATTTTTTTTAGTTAGATTCTCAACAACCATGTACTTATGAGCAAAATTGAGATCCATAAGAGCCACGTTGTAGAATATAATGCCTATGTGCACTTTGCTTATTATGTTGGCAAATATTTGATTCAGAAGTGCGACTCAGAATCTTGCAATGAGAAAACCCTCATTTCCTGGTTTGCTTATTTAATTCATAACTCTATTTACTCCCATTTCTCTCGTTCACTCCCTCTTTCAGGTACCTCGAGAACCCTGGCAAATTGGTTACTGATGTACTCTTCCTTATTTATTTAATTTATTTTTCAGAATTCCTACAGTTACGACAAACTCAAGTCTATTTACGAGGCTCTCGTCGACAATCTCATAAATGACGAATGTGTATTTGTATTTTTATTTTTATTATTTGTTTTTAATTTTTAGGTAATTTCCGAGGAATCCGGTTCCAGGGTCATCAGGAGGAACCCTGAGTTTTTTGTCTGGGCTTGGAAGAGTCTCGCTAAGTCTTACGAGCACAAATCTAAAAATTAATTTTTACCCTACACTATTTTTACTATTTAATGATTTTTTAGCTTATTATTTACTTTTTTGATTTTTGTTTTTCTTTTTAATTTATTTTTTATTTTATTTAAATATAATATTATAATTTTATCTTGGCTTGTAGGCTGTTTGGTCTAGTGGTATGATTCTCGCTTTGGGTGCGAGAGGCCCCGGGTTCGATTCCCGGAACAGCCCTTTTGAAACTGTTGTTTTATCTTTTTATTTTCTACTTATATATTTTAATGTATGTTATAAAATTATCAGGTTATTGTTTATTTTCCTGCTTGTTTGGGATAGAGTTGATGTTTCTTTGTACTTCCTCCGCCAATCTTGCTCTCAGCGCTGCTCTTTCCCTGTTGTAGACCTCGTCATCCGTTGGAAGCTCAAATCTGCACACTGGACACGAATTTCTCTGCCTCAGCCACGGTACGATACACACTACGTGGAACGGGTGTCCGCACTGTTTCTTATCTTCCGTCAGCCACAGTATCTTGTCTCCCTCTTTGAACTCCTCTGTGCAAATCGCACATGTATCCAGGCTCTCTGTATTTGTATTAATTTATGAAGCCTTTTTTTTATTACTTACTTGCTGTTTTTCGGTCTAATGTTATTTGGTTCAGTGACTCCATCACTGCTCTTGACGCTGGCGGCGATCCGTATCTGTTGGGGTCATTTTCCATTACGTAGTGGAGGATCTGGTTCATAGCTTGATCGTCAAAGGGGTTATTCACTAGAGAGTTAAATATTCTTCCGAATTCTTCGTTTGTAAATATCGTCAGTGCTGGGTTTGGTGTGTCAGTTTGACTTTGGTTTCCTTGGTTGGAGTACCCTGCAAAGTCTTGTAGGAATCTAACTCCCATTGGGACGTTTTGGTTCGTTGAGGTCATCGGTATTGCCACTGATCCTTCAAACATTCTCTGTACAAACTGGTCCATCGACACACCGAACAGCGAGTTGAACGGGTCTGACACGCTTTGTCTTGTTTCTTGTGTTTGTGTATTATTTTGTGAGTTTCTTCTAGAGTATGATATATTTCTTTCCTCAGACTGTGGCACGTTAACCTATATGCAAATTTTATCTTTTATTTATTTACCTTTTCTACGAATCCCGTCTGTTTACACTTCAGGCACCTAATCTCTCCCGATTCGGTCGTTTCCACCTGGCTGTCCTTCCTTCTTGAGTTACAGATGTAGCAGAAATATCGAGGTTTATTAGAAACTGAGCGATAGTGGATGGAGAACGACATTTTGAGTATTTGTACGGAATGGGTAAAGTCGACTCAGGATACGTAACTAATCTTATAAAATCATTAAACACCTAATAAAATTACATGTACTAAATCAAATACACAAGAAATTAAAATTATTCACAAAATTTTTTTTGTGAGATGATTCATGGTGACACCTGTACGGCACCACCTGAACTCGGGGATACACACAATATACATTCTCGCAACTACCAAAAGCCTAACCCTGTAATTTTTATCAATGAAATTGAGTTATTTTTGTATCGGACGCTTCTACTAGCTTTGAAATTTTTCCCGGTCCTACTATGGGTTCCAACAGGACGGCGTGATACTTTGTGTAGTAGCACACGATCGAGTTGCTTCTACTCACGTCCACCATTCTCACAAAGTCCTTGTACATGTGACTGTATTCCGGAGGCCCGATGAGGAAGATTTTGGAGGACCCCTTGAACAGGTACCTCTTGAAAAAAAGGAGCCTAAAAGTGGTAACCAGAATCGGGACTTCCTCTGAATTTTAGTTATTTACTTTAAAAACAAACTGGTGTGAAATTTTTGCCTTGCCACCTTCATCTGCTTCGGTGTGTTTGACTCGTGGCACGACAGGTACTCCAGATTTGACGTTTTCAGTTTTTTCGAGAGCCTAATTATTTTTAAAACTATCCTCCCACCTGAAATACTGAGTGTAGTCCGACAAAACGATGAGGACTCCGTTGATCTCCTCCAGGTTAGCCAGCATATTCTCCATGAAGTAGTCCAGACAGTCCTAAAACCCATGTTTTTCCCGAACAAACCTCCTGAGCCCTTTTAATCTCATTGCATGGCACCTTGATGAACATTTGCTGTATTTTAAACTTGGAGGCCAGGAGGACGTAGTCCGACTTACAGGGCCTGAAGAGCCTAATTGACCCTCTCCTGTTCTGTAGATTTTTAAAAAAGGAGTTAAACACTATGTTTTTGGAGCAAGAAATGAGTACGTTTTGCCTGTATTCCTCTACTTGGCCGTCCAGCACACTCATCCTTATCCTGTTTATGTCCCCGTCCCGCCACTTAACAAGGGGAGCGTTTATGACCTGTAAGTTAATGTGACAATCAACCCACCTTAAAAAGATCAGTAAATAGTCGCCAGTTTTGAAATTTAATTAGGTCCAGTCTGTCCACCACTACCACCTCAATGGATGACAGGAAGTCATAGTCAGGTTCCTGGAAATGTGAAAAAATACAACAAACCTTGGATGAGATGAGGGGCCTAAACCCCAAGGGTGAACCAACGATAATGTCGCTTGAGTAGAAGGGGGAGTAGAGGTGGAGAAGCCCTGACTCATACCTCAAGCCTATCTTGAAAGCGTCGTCCTGGTTACCGGTAAAAGTCTCCACGAAGTCCCTTGGCTTATTTGTTTTCAGGAAGCTCTCTTTCTGAACCTCCAGGTCCTCGGGAGGAAGTGAAAAGTCAGATTCAAATCGTTCCAAATTTTTACTCTGAGATAGCTATTTATTGGTTAAATTACCGATTTGGAGCAAGGGAGCATCTCGAGGAGGTTCTCGATTACTTCCTTTGCGATGCAGCGTAGTCCGCAGATCACGAGTACCCTGGGCCTTGTGAATCCTTCCGACCTTTCGTCGTCCCTGGCTTCCTTTCTTTTCAATGAACTCTTAACTATATGGTTTGCGATATGAAGTGAGTATGCTAATCTGACTTTTTTCAAAGAAGAAACCCTGTTATTCACGTAGAATGCGTCCACGTATGTGTTCAAACAGGAGAAGAAATATTTTACACTGACTGGAAGACCAGCCAAATCAAACTTATCCTTGGAATTTTTTGATAAACTCTGAATTCTCTTTGCAAGAGGCTTAGCGATATGGTATTCTGAAAGGTTCTTCAGCAGATCCGGGACTTCCTGGAGGTGTGAGAGGTAATTGAGGAGGGGTGTAGGACTGACTAGAGCATAAGGGGAGAAAAGGGGATGACTGAACTCCAATTCAGACCCATCGGGACTGTTAGAACTGATGTACTTTTCGTAGTCCTCGTTATAGGTATCGAATAAGTCCGTTTTTATAATATCTTTGGTGTATTTAACAGAAGGCTCAGTCTCATCCTCGTCCTCAGAGTCCTCCAGAAGGCGATTACTGGGCGAGGATTCCTCATCATTTTCAGAAGAATCCAGAAGTTTTCTCTTTTTTTTATACTGTTTTGAATCAATTACTTCCAGGAGTTTATCTAGACTGGTCTCTTCTCCATCGTGAGAAGATGTCATGTTTGAACAAGCTAAAGTATCATTATATGTTACAGAATAAAGAATTGTGATAAAATCATTTAAAAAATTTATTAATTTAATTTAATTTGATACACAGCCCCTGAATATCAAATAATTTAGCCACATCAGATTATACCTAAAACATCACATTTATTAATTTTAAAATCTGTTTTTAGTTATCATTATTTGTATCATTATTTTAATCAAATTTTATTGTAAAAACCTGAAGATTCCATTAAAAATACACTCATATTCAATTGGTTTACCTTTTATGTGCAATGTACATTATCTTTACACTCCTTAATTTTTAATGCGGATTCCACCTCAAACCGATGAAAAACCTTGGAAATACTTCAAAATTTTATATCTACTGGCAGTTATACTCAACAGTTCCTACTCATTCAGGATTCCTACTTTCTTAAGGAATTCCCCTTCCTCTTTATCACAGTTTTCAGATTATCGCAATGAAAAAGCACCCTTTTCTTCCACCGTTTTATCAAAGCAGCAGGAACATTCTAAAAAGGATAAATATTTGATAACTTCTCCCCTCTTTTACTTGAATGGAGATCCTCATCTGGGCCACGCCTACACACTTGTGGCTTCAGATGTTTTCAAAAGATTCCTGGTTCTGAGTGGCCACGACGTTAAACTTTTGGTGGGAACTGACGAACACGGATCTAAAATAAAAAGCAGTTCCACCAAGATGGGATACTCCCCAAGGGAATACGTGTTAAACATGAGAAAGAAGTTTTCTCAGGTTTATAAAGAGTACGACATCACTCCCGATGTCCTCGTGCATACTTCAGAGGAGGATCACAAAAGGAGAGTGAGGCAAAATTTCGAAAGCTTTCTAAGGTCCGACTTGATCTACAGGGGACTTCACAGCGGATATTTTTCTCCCAAGGAGGACATCTACTACACCAAGTCAAAGCTCGTCAATGGCTTGTCTCCACTCGGGTTTGAGGTTTTCCTCGTGGATGAGCCTGCCTACTTCTTTAACGTAAAAAAGTGGAAGGATAGACTTCAGGATTTTTTTCTGGAAAATCCTGAAGTCATATCGCCCAATTACAGGCTAAATGAGATCAGGAAAATTCTCGAAACTGATTTGAATGACGTTGCCATCACCCGGTCCAACTGTGATTGGGGCATTGAGGTTGGCAAAAGTGAGACTATTTACGTTTGGTTTGACGCTTTGATGGGTTATTTGTCCGGTTCAAAGGACATTTGGACTCAAGATCGTAAAATTATCCAGGTTCTCGGCAAGGACATCCTTGGCTTCCACTCTATCCTCTGGCCGGCCATGTTAATGGCCCTAAATATGAAGCTTCCTTCCAAGTTTCTGGTCCATGGATGGCTCACGGTCAAGGGGGAGAAGATTTCAAAGTCACTGGGAAACTCAATTCCTGCTCTCCCAGTTCAAGTATCAAGTGACGTCTCTAGGTTTGCCCTGATGAATCTGGGAGACTTCAGGTACGATTTTGAGTTTGATCCTTCCATTTTCGACAATTCTCTTCGGTTAATCAGAAACAAGTTTGGCAACACCTGCTACAGGATCACCTCACATTTTCCTCCAAACACCTCGCCTCTCATTCAATCTCCACTTTCAAGTGCTCATCTTTCCAATGACTCCGATAACATATTTATGAGATTTAATAAGTATACAAAGGACTTGAACGACTACATGAACTCGTTTAGAATAGACAAGTACATCCAAACTCTAATTGAAATGTCGAATGAAATAAATAAGTTTCTTGGGGAAAACCAGCTTTGGCTCTTGGATCCTGGATCTCGGGAATTTTTGAAAGGAGCCTGGACTTCATGCTCACTGTTATTCCAGCTGGCTCTCTACCTCATGCCGGTTACTCCTAAGCTGTCGATCCTTATCATTTCGAGGTTGAGGCCCACCCTGGGAGGCCAGTCCCCCTCGAACCTGTCCTTCGACCTGTTGAAGGACATTCAACACTTTTCCTACAGTCCGCTACACCTAAGTCCCTTAATATAGTGTAAATAAACTTCATGAAAGTCATTTTAAAATTCTTATTATCTATTTATCTTCTGAGTTTCGTGTAAGGCCTAGTTCGCCAGTAGTCGCGGCCGGTAGTCCTGTGGCGGAACCAGGGCCAAGTTCTGGGCCTAAAAATTTAAAAAACCTAAAATTACCTCATTTTGGTATAATGAGTCTCATCTCTCATCTTTTTGAGTTGTAAGCTCTCCAAACACTCGACTTTGGGGTAGATTTGGTTCGATAATCTCACTGAAAGACGTGAATAGGGTAAACTTACTTGAGGGCCTTTGGTAGCTGAGGTACTCCCTTTCAGTGTAGGTCGTGGGAATGTTCCGACCTGATTAGAGTAATTTAGTGCTCACAAACCCAAAACTAGCCTCCTGAAGTACCAGGTCCTGTCCATCTTGCAAATGTCATGGTGCGCCAACATGTCATCAACTTCCTTGATTGGTACCTAAAGAGTCAACTTATCAAGTCTAAACTCACTCCCAAAGATTCTGCGATTATCTTCTTCGTTTCATGGGTGAACACGGTGTGACTGTCAGATTCCAGCTCATCCTTGGTCAACAGCGACATCATCTTATCTGAGAAATTTATACACATTAGATCAATAATTCAATAAATGAAGTTTAAATGTTGTTTAAAGTTAGTTTAATACAAAAAATTGGACTTACGCTGGTTTCTCAGCTGAATTAGGGTGCCAGTAATTTTGTCCTCGGACAGCCGTTTCTTCCCTATCAGCCTCAACTCAATACACAGGTCCTGAATATCAATTAATTATTCAGAAAATGTATCTAAACACCTCTAGGTATTTGGAAAAGCTCTGAAAAGTGAATCTTCCAGGAGATTCCATCAACTTTTTTACTGAAAATTTAAAATGCTTCTCAGTCTCCTCCTGCGGGTTTTTCTGTAAATTTGTTTTAAAAACTCAAATAAAAGAGAGGTTAATCAATTCTAATCCGAAGGGGACTTACGGAGTCGGAAAAGAGGTTACTCTTTATTCCGTCCCACAACTTAGTTATGTTTTTCTGTGTATCTCCGGAGCCTGGGTACAGGAGCTTCTCATTCCAGCCCCTTTCGAGCCTGTCTTTAGGTTTATTTAGAGGCTTCCATATTGAGATGAAACGGAGGGCCCTTTTGGAGAAGGATGGAGTCAACATCATCACCACACTGTGTGCCTCAAATCAGTCATTTTAACCTGTAAAATTAAGGAAATCAGCCTTAAAAACCTCAAAATATATTATATTCAAAATACACAATAATTTACAACATTAAAATATTTTACATTATGACAGGAACTTTACAACAACTGAGTATAGTGTGCCGTAGAGGAAGCACTCGGGGAGAAACAGCCAGCACTTCATACTGAATCCGGAGTACAATTTGGGCAGTGTCATGTGATTATTTTTCTGAAAATTTCTAAAACACTCTACTTACCTTGAGGAATGAGAAAAGGTCCCTGTAGTCAAATTTTTGATTGTACGTGTGATACTGGTACCGAACCCTGAACATTTAAGTTGTATCTAACCAATACTTGAGCGTATCAATCGGGTATGTTGCAGTTTTTGCTACAAATGAGGACACTGTTGCGAAGATCAGGTTGAATGGGAACAGTTCTATGGGCTTCAGTTCTGGAAAGTGATTAAATTATTCTCTTTACCTTTGGGTTTTATGGATTTTATACTCTGCTTTACCATAGGGTTCTTTGCGATTTCCTCGTTTATACTATTTATTACCCTGTGCTGAATGTTTTGGTTAAGTGGAAGGGTAATCAACAGGTGTGTAGCAGTTGACAGCAGACACAGTGAGAATCCGCTATACAGATCTTTGATTCCTAAACCTTTTTGAAAAATCACAAGGTACCTCTCTTCCTTAGGGTTTCTTTGATATAAGTTCTTATTTTAAAGTTGTTCCTGTAGTCCGACGACAGTCTTGTGTAACAGGTGTCGAACGGGTAGCTGAACAGGTGCGAAAATGCACAAATTGAGAACGATTCCAGGTATCTTCTTGCGTACTCACTCCTCCTCTTATCTCCGTAGGGAATGTAAGTTAAATTTGAAATCCACTTGGAAAATATATAGAATCCCGGAAAGACGACTCCGGAGAGGACATGTGATGTCGTTCCTTTCCAGAGGCTTCTAAACCCAAAATTTTCATAAGATCCTAAATTGAAATGTGTAATAGTTTCATAGATAAATAAACTCAAAAAACAAAGTACCTCTTAAAATATTAACAGGTGTTGTACTCTTCACGTCGAAGAGTTTTTTGAAGGTATCACAGCCAATTTGGGACAACAAAGCAGATCTATTGAAAGGGGACAGTATAAAACGCTGGGAAGAAAGCGGTAGAACGTGCGATATGTACTGAGTAAAATGCAATCTGGCATCAGTGACCCTCTTCTTCCTTCTTTTAACATTTATTTTCTTCAAATGCTCCTTGAACTTCTCGTAATGATTGATTCCGATATTAATCATGTTAAATCATTATTATTTATGCATTTATAATATAATTTGGAGTGATACCAGACACAATTTGTGATAGTCAACACCATACATTTTATTTTTGTTTTTTGTATACTTTTGTTTTTGTTGTTTCTGTTTTTATATTTATTTTATTCATTTTCACCTAATTCTTGATAAAATACTTTAATATATTCAGGATTCGTATCCACACATTTTTTTTGGTATTATAAACCTATTTTAGCCATTCATTTCATGGTTGTGTACTATAAAAGTTAAAAATATTAAATGGAGAATATATTTTTGGCTATCTTAACTAATATGACTGCAAAAGTATGGCCAAGAACAGGGATCTTTTGTACCGACGAATCCTAATTCTGATACACATAGTTTTGGTGTTGGCTGTATTATCGTCAGGTAATTCGTCCCATATTTTCTGTTTTTAAAATTTTAATCAGGATATCTTGCTGGACTGTACTTTTCGGTTCCCTATATACACGTTGGAGTAAAAGACCTTGAAGCGGACTCTAACACTTGGTACATAAAATCTACTTTCAAAGGATCTGTTGCCACCGGAGGGAACTTTAACACAACTATAGCTCTATATAACACCTCCATCTTTCCAATCACCTACGAACCGCAACAAATAGACATATACTATTACCCAATCGGAGAAAGACCCTCATGTATGTACTTGCACTCAGGTACTTTATCAATATTTAATGTTATTCAGAGGATAACCATTTCAATTACTCAAGCAACAACAGGAGCATCTCTCAGGTCTTCGGAAGTGTAGACTCATCAAATGAACCCTTCTTCAAGTTAAATGAATTGAAGGTTAGTAGTGTAACTTAACACTCATCAATTGGAATCAATGTTAACCTTAGGTCACCTTGAAATCGAGCAGATGGGATTTCACGAACCCTAAATACTATCAACTAAGGTGGACAATAGGATTTGAAGTCCCTTCTGAGAAGCTTAGTACAATTAAGAGTATCTACATGGATTGCGCAAAATTCGATAAGGTCATATTTTCGATGGAATTAAAGGAAAGCAGCTTAAACTACCTGTTTATGAAGAAGAGTATCAAGAACAGCTTCGAGTTAATAATACCTATGAACTGCTCCCTCGATAAGAGCACTCACAACCTGTTCTTCAATTATCCAGTGACCAGGGAACGGGTAATCTTCAAAGACCTGGATCCAAGAAATTTAAAATTTAGCTAATATTTCTAACTATACACTATAAATAAATTAAAATAACTAGAATTCTGTGTATTTTAGTCCTATTTTAGTGAATCTTCCACCATTGAGGCCTTCTTTTACCCACATTTGAGATGTTGCTCTTTATTTTTTAAAATTTATATTTTATAACATATTTTAATTAAAAATGCTTGATGAGTTGCCCTGTGTGTGGAATGCCCTTTTCTCAGAGTCCGCCGACTACTCCTTTGGCTACAATGAGAAGTTGTTGAACACATCCATAGCTCACCAGTTTTCAAACCTCCCTCCAAACAGAGATGTGTTGACCAAGGAGTCGAGAGATCGCCTGTTCAGTTTAAAGAGGGCCTTGAGACTCATTCTGGAGAGCAATGACCCCGAGATCACCAATGAGGCTCTCGAGGCGCTTTTTAAATTAAGGGAGGAACTTGTGGTATTTTTTTATTTTAATTTTACACATAGGGTACTTTCAATGAGGTGTCGAAGGAACAGGGCCTGGAACAACTTTTGACGGACTCCGTGAAGCTCATCATTATCGACGCCTTCAACCGGAAGGCCAAGGAAAGGAACCAGGAATTCTCTCCCACAGTTCACGACGTTTCAAATGTAAAAAAATTAGAAAATTTTCTGAGGGTTACTTCGGAGATCAAGTGTCTCATTAGACAGATAGACACCGTTAACAGCGAGATTTCTAGGACCTCCAGGAAGATTGAGGAGGTAACATATCTAAACTGCAATATTTAAATAAGCATGTACAGGTGCAAAGCCGGAAAAGAAGAATAGACTCGAATTTGAGGAAATTAGAGGAATTAGACCCGAATAGTAATTCTCACACATAAGGCGGTAAAGGCGTGCTGGGCGATGGTCAAATTCCACAAAGAATCCCCTGTAACATATTGTAACATTTAAATTGACATTGTAATGGTCACATTCAGAAAAGGATTTACATTCTAACGGCTTTTTGAGCCCATTTCCCCATCTACCTATGGGGGGTTATATTTGAAATCCATTTTTTATTCTTCTTTATCATTCTTCTTTTATTTTTATTTTTATTTACGAGTTATATTTATGTAAAATTTTATATTAGATCCATAAGTAACTTTGCCGTGCTCTTAATGTGTTATTTTAAGTAAGATGAGAACCCGAGCTGCAAGACCCGTACTTGAAAGGGGATATAACTCCCGTCCTAATTACAACAGACTCGACGACTCGGACGTCAGAGGACCTAGATATAATTCGCCAGGTCGATACCGAGATTACGACTACAACTCCAGTCGAGAACACAAGGACAACTATGCCTCCCGAGACTACAACTATCGCGACTATAACCCCGGAAGGGAGTTTAATTCTAGAGATCACCACCTTAACAGAGACTTCTCTAGAGAATATTCAAACAACAAGGACTATAATTCTCGAGATTATCCAAACACAAAGGATTACAACGCCAGAGACTATCCCAACTCACGCGAATACATTAACCCTCCCAGAGAATACCCAAACAGTTCCCGCGAAATAGCCCCTCCCAAAAGGGACTTTCATCCAAACAATCGAGATTTTAACACCCAAAGAGACTTCCAAACCCCGAGAGAATTTTATAACCGTGATTTCCAATCCAATCGTGAATACCCTCCACAATCTCGCGATTATAGTCGTTACCGAGATTACCCGCAAACCTCTCTTAGCTACCCTCCCAATAACAGAGACGTCGTAGATCACGATAAGTTTTACCAAGATAGGAGATATTACCGTGAAAGAATGAACCCTTACGAAAATAGAACCGGCCAACGAAATGATATGAGAAGGTACAGTATTCCAACCTACAACGTGGACTCTAAAAGATCCGGTCCAATCAGGAGAACAAGCCAAAATACTAAGGTTCATAAAACAAAGGTGTTTATAGGAAATTTGTCAGGGGAAGTGACACAGGAAGAATTGACAAATAAATTCTCCACATTCGGACCAATTAATAGAATAGATTTTCGCAGGAAATTCGCATTTGTTGATTACGTAAGGTCGAAAGACGCAGACTCCGCAATTCGTGAAATGCATAATAAGTTAATTTGGGGATCATGGCTAAAGGTACAACCACACATAGAACAACAGAAAAAACTATCGTCGAGAGAACCAAAACCCTCGTTCCAAATAACAGTGACCAACCTCGATCAGAGCGTTAGCTGGCAAGATCTAAAGGACTTCGCCAGACAAGCAGGAGATGTAAATTATGCTTCAATTATAATTAAGGGAGATAAGAGATTCGGGCTAATCGAATTTACAAACGATAACTCAGTAAAAACTGCAATGAAAGACCTGAATGGGAAGAAGATAGTGTCCAACAAACTGGAACTGATACACGTTCCAGTGAGTGAATTCCTCAAAAAACTTGGCTATAACAACGAAAATATCGTAGTGGAAGAACAGACTGAGGAAGATGAAGGCTCAAACACACTTCAACAAAATGAAGGAGATTTTAATGAAAACGACAAGTTGGTTATTATTTATAACTAAAGTAACAATAACGTCAATATTAATACCAACAACAATAACAATAACATTGTTAATAACAACATTAATATTGATAACAACATTAATATTGATATTAATAACAGCAATATTAGTAATACTAACAATTTTAGTAATAAAATTAATGATTTTGCAGATATAATAATGATACTTTTGAAGCCGAGGATAATAGCAAGTCCCCATCACAAACAAATTTGTCTACCCAGGATGATTTGTACCAGCAGGGAAACCTGGATACGGTCGATTATAATTAAGTTGCAAGGATAAATGCAAATTTATAATATTGAATACATACATTATTTATACTCAAATTAGGCTATATTTGTTTGGATCTGTACGGCAGGGTGCCAGCTACATACCTAAAATGCTCTAAAAATTAAGGTGTTAGTCTTACCTTTATCTTGGCGGCGCCGCTGTTCAAGCTGCTCTTGGTCCAGTTGATCTTGTTCTGGAGGCCCATGACCCACTCGGGAATGCCTCCGACGCCGAGGTTAACGCAAAATTCATCGGCAAAATTAAGACAGTTCCTGAAGTATATGAAAGGATGCATATTTCTCTATATCTATATCCATTTATCTCCATATTAGGTATTTAAGTACCAAATAAATACATAGGTAAATAAATAGATGGTTAAATATCTGTCATCCATATTAGGGATGCGGATCTATATGTCATCTATACGGCATAGCCATGAATATTGAATTGGGTTTCAATATTTCTGTGCCGTATGTATATGTTCTATCCACATTACAGCTATTCTATATATCTATGGACACCTATACTGTATATAAATACCTATAACTTATATATCTATATAATATATCTATCTCCATATCTATTGTAAGTTACCTCTTTAAAAGGTCGTAGTCCTTGCCGGGCCACTCGGCCCTGAGCCTCTCGACGATCTGGTGAACTTCGACGGGGCTAAACCTGGTCCTGCCCATGTCGACGGACTTGCGATAGGTGTGGGAGGGGTGGACCCTGGGGAAGGAGTTCATGACGCCAGTTCCGCCGGAGGAGCTGAAGCCGTAGTTGTACTCCTGGCCGTAAACCTCAACACCGGCGTGGTAGGCGGCAGCGCCGATGGTGTGAGCAATATTATTTATAAACCTGTTAACCTTTTCTAAATCGTAAATATTTAAGTAGACATGTCCGTATTTAGCAACAGAGGGAGATCTGGGACTCCGGTCTGAGCGGGAGCTTGACTGTCTTACGACCCTCAAACCACTGTCGTACTTCATCCCGGAAACATTGTCACTCATGCCCCTCTTTATGGTATTAAAACGATCGACGCTGTTGTCGCGAACCACAGACTGGTTAGTACGCCTCTTGTCGATCCTGATAACCCTCACGGGACTGACGTCCTTGGAGATAAGGCTGCTAATTCCGTAAACCTTATCCAATCTGCCCTCATTTCCCAGAGTTTCGCCCCTTATAATGGAGTTAACGACCACCTCCTTGGCAGCCTGGGCGTGGTCGTTCCGGAACTGGGAGTCGTAAACAATCTTTCGAGGAGAATCCAACTTGTAGCCACATGCAGCGTGACTGCTCAAACTCCGGGGAATTTGGTCCACCCGGGGACTACCCTTATCTGAAGCAGCCATAACGAAAGGCAAACGCTCAGTTAAAACCTACACATCAAAATGTAACGGTATGACCAACCACGGTACAGCCTTATACACATGTGCATTGACACATGCACCTAATTGCATCCCGAAAAAGAAAAATAATAAAATTCTAAGACAAAATAGACAAAAATAAAAACATAAACTGAATTAAACCAAGTGGAGAACACGAACCTGGGATTTATAAAGAATCATCTCACTCCGGCTTGGAGCTCTACCCAATACAGCTAAACGGAATCAATCACAGAATTCAAAGAATACCCTTTTTTCCATTTCATTAATTCCTAAAATTTTAAATTCTACTTCCCATCAGACTAACTAGTATTCATACATTCTCATTTATCATTTTAAACAATCCTCTGAAAATAAATTCTATTTCCATCCTTCCATTTATTTCAAAAATCACCAAGGAGTCTAACTTCCTCAGTTAGACAAGCTGGATTCAACAATTAAAAGGCCTATTAGAGGGTTTTTTAGTGGAAGGCTCCACCTTAGAGTTGATGTGTAACCCTAACTGGACTCCCCAACCTAACCAAGAGATCACCCTCATTTTTATAAAAATTGACTTAAACGCATATAAAATAATATCAAATTAAAAGTTAACAGCACTTTGCAAGCTTCTTCTTCAATTTCTTAGGCTTGGAAAGTGAGACCACAGTCCTGGGAATCTGACCGTGCTGGTCGGTAATGGCTGGGTCTCCGAATTTTTCGTGGTTCTCGCATATTGAGCTCAGAAGCTCGGTGAAGGCCGTGTCAATGTTCTCGTTATTGAGGCAGGAAGTTTCGAAGAACATCAAGTTGTTGCTGCTTGCGTACCTCTCTCCGTCTTCGTAGGTTACCTCCCTCAAGTGAGTCAGATCGCTCTTGTTTCCGACGAGGGCAATTATCATGTTGGGATCTCCGTATTCGTTCAACTCAGTCAGCCAGCGGGACACGTTGTAGAAAGACTGCTTGGAGGCTATGTCGTAGACCACGATGGCTCCCCTGGCTCCTCTGTAATATGCAGAAGTTATTGCCCTATATCTCTCCTGTCCCGCGGTATCCCAGATTTGTGCCTTTGCCGTTTTCCCGTTCTTCAAAGTTACGTTCTTGGTTGCAAACTCCACACCTATTGTGCTCTTTGAGTCCAGCTTAAAGTTTCCCTTGACAAAACGGTCCAGCAAGTTGGATTTACCGACGTTGGAGTCCCCAATGAGTACTATTTTAAATAAATAATCGTAATTTTGTTCTGCAGTCATTTTATGCGATGTGTTTCCTAAATGTAATGTTTGATAAAGTCAAAAATATAAGAAATATACAGTTTATATAAGTATTTTATATCTTAAAATACAAATTGAAAATAAAATATGTTTAGTGAAAAGTTTGATACATTTTTAGATCATGGTACGTAGGTGATCACTTAAAAATTACCTGTAAGATGACTATGTTGAATCTAACAAAACATCTGTGAGTATTTTAAAAAAACGTCCAAATAATATATTACAAAAGTAGTAAAAAAAGTGATTTGAAATATTTTAAATCGAATCTAATATAAAAGGGGAAGCTGAAAATTTTTTAGAGGCAGATTTATTTTCAATTATTAGATACAAAAAATGAGTCTGTTAAATTTAAAAAGGTTTGATTGTTAATTGGTGAAATGAAAGTCAAGAGGCCTATAATTTGGTGGTAGGTGATCGTGAGTCCATTGATTTGTTTAGTCGTATGTATTAAAAAACAAAAAAGGAAAACCAACCCACAGTTACTAAAAAATGAAAAGAATTATTTTACAAAAATATAATGTATGGCGTCATCATTTTATCTGCACTAAGTTCATGTACTTTCAAAATCCCGACAATAGATTATATTTCCTATAATTTTAAGAATACACATGTAGACATACTAAATCGAATATTTTACACATTAATTAATTTAACTAATTTATTTTATATTCATTACAGATGATACAGTAACAAATATCATCAAAGATGCAAAGGGCATGTGAGATGATAGTTCCCCTGCTAAAAACGGACGTCCAGAACCAGTGGTGTAGGTACCACGTCCTAAATGTACAAATATTGCAACTTCTACTGAAAGAAGGATATATCAGGGGCTACTCAGTCCACGGAGATAGGATAAACATACTTCTAAAACATTACAAGGGCGCTCCGGTACCATTTAGCTAATATATAAAGAATAAATAAATATTTTAGGTTATAAGAAATATAAGGGTCATATCTAAGCCCAGCAGGGATATCTGGGTCACTCCTCACGAACTTAAGTCCAGAACGAAGTTTAACACGGGGCTTTGGATTTTACAGACTTCAGTGGGTGTTGTGAGTCACAGAGATTGTATAAATATGGGAATTGGGGGAAAGATGCTTATCGCAGTTAACAACGGTTACCAACAGTTCTGTTGAAAACAATGGCCGCAATTTTGGGAAATGGGTGCCATATATTTTAATATTTTTTAATATTTTAGTACGATATATGTCAAAAGATATGAAAAAATTATATTCTTATATTTATCTTGATTATTTATTTTGATTTTAGGGGTTATTCCCACAATTAGATGTCACCATTATTCGTCCTCAGATAATAACATTTTACACTTGAAATGTCAATTTAAATTCCTTTTATTTTTGATATCGCATACCTTGATTTATTATGAAATCTAGAAGTCGTTCTCCCTTGGTCCACTCGAGTGATCCTCCTAACGACGATCTGGGTGAAGAGCCCTCAAAGTCATCAAAAAAGAGGGAGCATTCCCCAAATACCAACGGAGTTAACTCAAACGTTGGATTGAGTAGGACTGGAGGGGTATACATACCTCCCTTTAAGCTCCATCGCCTTCAACGGGAGGTTGAACCTGATGATTCTGTCGAATATCAGAGGCAGGAGTGGGAAAAACTGAGGAAACGCATAAACAGCATCGTAAATAAACTAACTTTGACAAATATAGCTGATTTAATTGTCGAATTACTTGAATGTAACATAATCCGGGGTCGCGGACTCTTCTCCAGGACCTGGATCAGGGCCCAGATGGCGTCTCCAGGGTTTACGCCAATTTACGCCTCCTTTCTGGCCATAGTAAACTCAAAATTCCCAGAAGTAGGGGAACTCGTACTCAGAAGAGTACTACTCCAGTTCCGCCGTGCCTACAAAAGGAACGACAGAATAGTCTGTCAATCCTGCGTCAAATGTTTGGCCCACCTCGTCAACCAGAAGGTCGCCCACGAAATTATGGCCCTTCAGCTTCTGGCCATACTCCTGGAGAACCCAACTGATGATTCAGTTGAACTTTCTGTTGAATTTATAAAGGAAGTCGGAGCTTTCTTACTTGACTCATGTAAGCAGGGATTAGACTCAGTTTTCGAAAGGCTCAAGTCAATTTTACAATCCGGAACAGTGGAAAAGAAGACCCAGTACACCATAGAGAAGCTTTGGGAAGTTAGAAGAAAGAAATTTGAGGAATTTCCACCCCTTACAGAGGAACTTGATCTGGTAGAGGAGGGGGACCAGATCACCCACGACATTGACTTTCTCGATGAGTCAATTGTGGCCGAGGAACATTTAAACATTTTCAGACCTGTTTCTCCTGACGTTTATAAGACCGAAAACGAGAAATGGGAGGAGATAAAGAACTCCCTCTTGGGGATTGAAAAGGACGAAGGCACTGATACAAGTGAGGACTCTGAAGCCTCATCTGAGGACAGTGAGGCCGAGTTGGACGAAGAAGGGGGTAAAAATCAGCTTGTTAAAATCACAGATTCCACAGAACAGGACTTGATTAACCTCAGGAAGACCCTTTATCTGTGTATCATGTCATCTCTGAACTTCGAGGAGTGTGTTCACAAGCTCCTGAAGTTGAACATTGAGGAGGGCAAGGAGATTGAAGTCTGCACCATGCTCATCGACTGCTGTGCAATGGAGAGAACCTTTCAACAGTTTTACGCTCTGCAAGCTGAACGTCTCTGTAAAATTAGGCCTGTTTACTGCAACTGTTTTCAAGAGTGTTTTGCCAAGCAGTACAACCTAATCCACAGACTGGAAACCTCCAAACTGAGGAATGTTGGGAAATTTTTTTCCCACCTTTTATACAGTGACGCCATTCCCTGGACCGTACTCTCAATAATAAGGCTCACTGAGGAGGACACCACCTCGAGTGGAAGGATTTTCATAAAGGTCATTCTCCAGGACCTCTCCCAAAACATGGGTGTTGACTCCCTTTGCAGGAGGTTTCACGACGACGACCTCTTCCCTCACCTCGAGGGAATGTTCCCCAACGACCACCCCAAGAACACCCGCTTCGCCATCAACTTCCTCACTGCAATCGGCCTCTCTCAACTCACCACCAACCTCAGAAAACTCCTTTAATTTTTTTATCCATTTTCATTCATTACCCTACTTACGTCAATAAATCCATTCTTATTATTCTTTCCTATTTCTTTATTTATACATTCTATATATATTTATGTATTCTGAGTTATGCGTATTTATACATGATTAATATTGTACTAAACATCTTATCTAAATAAAATAACACATAAATAATCAATACATCAATAAGTATATTTTATGTACATATATTGTATATATATATTTGTATACTACCGTAATATACTACTTACATATACATTCATGTACATAAGTATATATATATATGTATATACCAATACACACAAATGTATCTAATTCAATTTATATATACATTGGATATACATGTATGTATAGTGATATGTATGTATACACATAAATCGTTTTATTTATGTGTATACATATATCACTATATATGGGTACTTACATATTGACTAGTATTGTACAAATAAATTAATCACATTAGTTGTATTTACAGTGGTAAAACAGTTAATTTAGTTTACTATTTACAGGTTAACTTATTTATTTATTGTTATTTTTGTTTTATTATTTACATTCTTAAACTGATTTAATTTATTATTAGATTGTTACAACCCACTTATTTATCTTATCAGATTAATACAAATGTTTACTATATTAACTTTCCATTAAAACTGGTTGTAGAAAGACTATGCTACATGAACAACTTAAATTTAGACAGGGTTAACATTTTAGTAGGGGTTGTAATGCATTTGATATTTTGGCGTTAGTGTTGTGTTTGTCGGTACTTGTGGTGACACATATTGAGGTGAGTATGGCTGCACTTGGTACTGATCTGACTGCATGAAATGTTCTTCTCCTTTTTTGAGTTGCACTTTTAGATATTTTCCTCCTACGCTGAATCCGTTCATATTTTTGATTGCCACTAGTGCGCTTTGTGGGTTATCGTATGAGATGAACCCGAATCCTCTGTTTCTTCCTGCTGAATCTCTTTGCACTCTTGCGCTTATTACATTTCCAAAGTGTTTAAAGTGTTCCACCAGGTCTATATCGTTCCAATTTGCCGGTACGTGAAACACAAACAAGTTTGATCCAGGCGGCCCAAAGGATGATCCTCCTGCCACGGGTCTTGGCACTGTGGGAGGCATGAAATCTGGTGGTTTTTGCCACTGTGTTTGTCCCGTTTTTACGTTGTAATAGTATGGCACTCCTTCTGCCGTTGTGAATTGCTGCCACAGGGCCGACGGATTTTGCGTTGGAGGAGCTGTATCTGCCATGCTCCTTTGGGAGGCGTACACTACTTCCAGGGGCTGACTTGATCCCTATTAATTTATTAGTTTACTTAAATATTTTAAATTCAACTTACGTCAAATACTATCTTTCCGTTTAACGATTCTATTGCTGTTAGTGCGTTCTTGTTACTTTCAAAGGTCACAAATGCCCATCCATTGTTCTGTTTCATTTGGTCAGGCATATAAAACAGTGACACTAACTGTCCATACTTTGACAATTCCGACTTCAATTCATCCTGAATGTTTTTATAACTCTATTTTTTTGATTTAAATACCTCAGTTACGTTAGTCGGAATAGATCCGACGAAAAGCTTTGCATTGACAGAGGTCGAGGTGGAATCTGCCATGGTTAAGCACTAAATTTTACTTATTTATCCAAATCCCAGAACTATCAAATATATACTACCAGATATATTAATACATAATTCCATAAATCATGAATTCATGAATTTTTATGAATCATGAACATATATAACATAAACTTCAAATTAACTTATCAATTTAAAATATATTACGAATATAAAAACATATAACATAAAAAATGTAAAATCCTAATGTAATGTATGTAAATATAAGGTTGATAAATGATTGAATTAATGGATTTCTCTAGTAGCACCCCATCTGTTTTTATACTTGTGAGGTTATATTTACATTTTCACTCAAAATTTACAAGCTAATTTACACATCCTTAATTTTCCAGGCCCAAAGTGAAGAGTTTTTCATCCCACTCACTCCACCTCAAAATTAAATACCCCAAATGCTCCCATACAATAAATTTACATTCTCCCCTTTCTTACTCATCCACCTGTAAATGAGCCCACTCGACAGTTATTACTATTAATTCCCCAGTATCTCATCCAAACAAAGTATCTTCCATCACAATAATTGAAAATTAGCCTCATTTTTCTAAAGGTGTATGATCGTCCCTCATCTTTCCCTTTATATCCCTTTTGATTTTACATCAAATATCTATAAATGTATTTTAAACAAACCTAATTAAATTACCAAGAGTACACAAATGAGATTTCCTGACTTGTAACCACTGTTAGCTCCACAAAGTTCCAACATAAAAATTCATAATGGTTAAACACATCTAAAATTTAACACATTATAATTTAAATTTTTCATGTAATATATTATCGATTATTTTAAACAACAAAGGGTATTTGTAATATCATGAAGTAAATTTCCACTCCCTGGACACCATTTTCTTGATAGGTGTCTGATTAACGTTTATAATATTTCAAAATGACAGATTCCAAGATAGAAATGAACGAGGAGGAATCGCTCCAAGAGGGAGAACAAGAAACAAGTACAAAGGAGGGAACGGCGACCAGACAAGCAAGCATCCAGTCCTTGATGAGTTCCCTGAAAAAGGGTTACTCACATATAGGAATCTTCGGATACAACTTCAAGGGACCTGAAAAGTTCGGAAATTCATTAAGAGCGGAACTTCTGAATTCACAGATACTAGAATACATAGACAATAATTACAGATGTTTGAATTTACACATTTGAGTGAAATCCATTGCATACTACCTAAATATTCATGACACATCACAGACTCAAAACATTGACTTTTCAGGGTCCCACGAACTGAGAAAGACCAGAAAAACTCCAAACAGAAATTCTCTGGGAATAATCGAAAGCCTCAACGAGATGTCATCGTTCCCACTCAGATTTAACAACCAGTCCCTGGAGGAACTCTACTCCCTGAACCTGAACGACTGGATAGTTAAGAGGATGCCCTTTATAACATTCATATGCCTAGTGATAAACCTAATCTTCTGGCCCCTATGTGTGACTTCCTTCAAAAAATCAGGTATATTAAGTTCTTTCAACCAACGGGATAAATGAACTAAACAAGCCAGCTGTCAAATATGTCCTTCAGGGGCCTGGAAAAGTGAACCTTACATATCTACACTGTTCCACATAATAATGGCCATAACCTCAGTGTCGGTGCTGGTTCCGCTGATCTCAATACTAATGAAGTTCATAAGTAGGGTGGAAATCATGTGCTACACCTCAATAGGACTGGTGAGTAAATAAATATTATGATTAAAAAACTCATACATAAATCCATTTTGTTTAGGTTGTCATTCTTTGGGGAACCTGGAAAGGATTGGCGTCTTATTCCCTCCCAGAGATATACTCTAAAGGTGATATCTCTGAACTAATGACAGCAAGAGAGGCACTAAAGACTCTGATTTTTATATACGGGATCCTACCGATAGTGGCCCTGGACACGTTCCTGCCAACAAGGTATTGGTTCCTCTAGAAACTCTATTTAATGAATAAAATTAATTAGAACTTCAAAAACACTTCCGATTCACCTCCTTTTCTCACTGTTTTATTCGATAAGCACCTTTACATCGGCGATGCTGTACTCTACCTACGTACCGTGGATCTACGTGTAAGTGGCTAACTGTTAGGCACATAATATATCAAGAGTTATCTGGAAACAAAGTCGAATATAACAAATTTATCAGGGTAATCAGGATAGGAGCGTTTATAACAATCATCTGCCTGCTATACCTGAGCAGTTACCACTTCGAAATTCAGACGAGAGTGACGTTTTACGAGTGGTTGATAAACTCAAGAAAAATATCGAGACTAGAATGTGATTTAGAAGGAATCAATAGCCCACAAAAGGTGGGAGCTCCAGCAGAACTCATACTGGAAAATGTTAAAAAGTGCCTAAGTATCGCCTACCACATGAGAGAAGCATCGTACCTGAGGTTCCCAGAGATAATGGATTCCATAGAAAAAATGTGTAAAACCATGAAAAAGTGCATCACACAAATCACCAATACCAACAACCTCTACTCAGTCTCCACAAAGCTGATGTACAAAAATATCGGAGAAGGAGCAGACATAGTGGAATCGTACATAAGAAGCTACTGTAACCCATATAAAATTAAGCATTCAAGTAAGAATTATCCGAGTTGTTTACATAAAAGAAATAAATATTGATTGGTATTAGTCAATAATAAATGTGTAAAGTCAACAAAAATAACGAACTTACAGTGTCGCTCGACAGTTCAGTCAACTTTTACAAGGGGGAACCTAACAAAGTTAAGCTGTTGGAGGGACTCGACAAATACCTGGGGAATATTTCAGACGTCCAAAGCAGAGTCACCCTTAATCAAGTGATAAATGACTGGAATTTCAACATTTTCGAACACTTTAGAGAGGAGGCACACGGGTTCGTTACCCTGGGAAGCTGCCTCCTATCGGAGTTCCAGGAACACTTCAAAGTGCCGCAAAGCATAATATTCAATTTTTTGGGAGCGGTGGAGAGTCTATACAAGAACGTGGCATACCACAACTGCATCCACGGAGCCTTCGTGGCACAGAAGATATGCTGTCTGTCAAAATATATAGGACTGTACGATAACATGTCCGTTCTAGACAGGGCAGTGCTGACAGTTTCGGCTCTTTGCCACGACGTGGGACACCCGGGAAAAACCAACTCCTTTTTTGTGAACTCGCAACATGACTTAGCACACCTGTTCAACGATAAGTCAATTCTTGAAAATTTTCACTCGTGTCTTACCTTTAAGGTCCTGAAAATAGAAGAGTGTAACATTTTCGGATTTCTGGAACCGGAAGTGATGAGACAGGTAAGACACAGAATTATAGAGCTGATACTGGCGACGGACATGGAAAATCACTTTGAATCGATATCAAGATTTAGGTGAGTTTAATAACAAAATAAATATTTGTATGAGATAAATTATCCTTTTTATATGACATATTTTCTAAAATAAAAAATTAGACTGAGAAGAAACTCGAGTGATTTCTCACTCAGAAATGACACGCTCAATATCTGCAAGATGCTGATCAAGGCCTCAGACATAGGCTCGACCTGCATATCCTGGGACATGAGCGTTGAGTGGATCCAGAGACTTTTCTGCGAGTTCTACTCTCAAGGGGAACTCGAGAAGAGCCTGGACCTTCCGGTGAGTGCCCTATGTGACGTCAGCAGGCATCTGGACCTCCCAAAAGCCCAGATTGGATTTCTCCGCTTTGTTGTGGATCCCCTTTACAGGGAAATCTCACAGATACAGTGCAATCTCCTCAAGACTTGCGTCGTTAAGTCAGGGCAGGGTTCCAGGGGCAGAAATAGTAGGACCCACCTTGAGTCAATTCTGATCCCTAAATTTGAAAAAAACTCCATAACTTCGGGATTAGACGACTCAAAATCAGAGACTGAAAATGGAAGAAAGTGTGTTAAAGGCTTAAAGGATTTACCAGAGGGATCAGAAGAGTCAAATGGCGACCTCATTGATGAGGACAAAGAGGGGGAACTGACTGTGCGTTTCTCGGAGGACTCCAAGGGCTGCAAGGTCTGCTCCTCGGAATTTGAAGCTGAAACTTGTTCCTCTTTATCTAGTTGCAACAGGATATCTTCGATTTGTCTCTTTCACCTTTCCGATAACGTTAAGAGGTGGGAGCAGATGGCCCAGTTGGGCCAGAGCGTCCCCTTTAACTGCTTTCACCACGATGACGTAAACCTGGACATTCAGCTAGCCATCCAGAGCCAGTACATCATCAAGTAATATATATGGATACATACCGTATACAGTACAATTTATTAATTTTACTTAAAAATACTTGTACAATAGGACAATGACAGTTTGGTTATTTAGTGTCTTAATAGTTTACAAATGTTAGAACGACACGACACTGAGAACTGGGAAGTGATCACTCGCGTTATAGACGTTGATGTGTGTGAGCCCTAGGCAGTGAAAGTAGAACTTTTTTACGGTAATTGGGTTTTTGAGTTTATCGTGAAGCACTGTTTGCGGGTGTAGGACTGTGACTCCTGGCCCTGTCAGGATGTAGTCGTAAAGGTGTGCAAAATCTTCAGTATTTTCTGAAAATATTTATTTTATTAAAAACTTACGCATTTTACAAAAATCGTTGGCGGTTGTGGAGTAGGTCGGATCTTTGTTGTCGTCGTTTAGGGTGTGTTGGAACTTGACGTAGTCCTTGAGGTTACACTGTGAGAACATATACTCGAAGTCCGACTTATGGTTGACGCAGCAGGTGTTGAAGTCTCCTGCCATGATGAAGGGGTAGTTTTTAGATACGAGAAGCGGGTGAGATGAAGGGATTCTTTCCGTACAAAGGTCCTCCAGCCAGTTTAGTATTTCCAGGTACTGCTTATGTCTAATTTGGGAGGCTTTTCCTTCAAAAGCCTGCAGGTGTGTTCCCACTACGTTCATGAATTTCCCTTTTCGCTCCATCACTGCCAGGCAGGCTCCCTTCCTCGCGAATGAGCAGGTATTTCTTGCATGTGTGAATACAATTTGGTGTTTCTCCAGTATTTTAAACTTGGAAAAGATACACACTCCTCCGTTAAATAATTTGAAGGGCATGTTCGAGTTGTTTACTGCTGTATCCCACTGCGAGAACTCCGGCTTGTGGCCGGATATTCCAGTTGTATACGGTAGATACTGGAGCAACGACCTCCTAATTTCATCAAACAGGTCCAAATCGAAAATTTCCTGGAGAATCAGGATATCCACGTTGTACTTTTCCACCAATTTCCTGATGAAGGGAGGCATAATGTTCCTTCTAACTCCGAAGTTGGTGTGTGGAACCAGGATGCCTGGAATACACTGAATATTGTAGCTCACAACCCTTATTGCATCTTCGGAAGAATGGTTAGTATTTATGAGGACCCTGGGACTAACCATTGTAAGGGGCTCCGAAATCAAAAGGGCTGGGTTATTTTGAGATTTTTAGGGGTTTTGAAATAATTTGGTTCTGGGATTGATGAAGTGCATTTGTTGTTAGATTACTTATAAATTTTACGCAGCCACAATCTTCCCTCCAATTTGAGTAACTTCTCAGAATTTAACTGCCATTTCTGAAATTTGCTGTTATTGTCAAAGAATGTTGATTTCCACAATTACTCCCCATTGTGCATAACTCATTAACTCTCAGGTCTTCCTATTTTTTCCCTTATTGACACCAAAAAATTTGTCCACTCACTTATTGGAAAACAAATATCTAGTTACGTACTAATGTGTATGGCGAATCCCAAGTATGAAAAGTAATCACATTAGGCGGATTATTTGATTAATTATCTCATTCGAGATATTTTTATATACTTACTTCCTTTAAAACAGCTCCATTAATTGAGATTAATGGATTAACTAAATTTTTGAAGTCTTTGTGCATCAATTCCAGGTCCCCGTGTAGCTTTTCTTTTGGCTCCTTCGGAAGTTCATCTTCCTTGATGTGGAACAGGGCCCTCTGCGTCAATTCTTCTATTGAAGACTGATAGTTTTCTATAAAGCTGTTGAAAAAGTCATTTTTTTCTTCGAACTCGTCTTCTATGATTCTTTTTATCATTCCATTTTCGAACACTATCAGATAGTAAATTCCCGGAAAGATAAATCTCATTTTTAGGTTTCTCTTAAGTCCTAAGTCGTAGAACATCTTCATGAACATTATTTGTGTTGATAAGCCTGTGAGTGAAGTTTTTGTGTTGAGTGCCCACATCATTTTTTCTTTCACTTCTCGATCTTTTACATTAGATTCTATTCCCTCTTTAATTACTTCGTAGACTTTGTTAATATAATCGTATATATTTTTGACTGCTTCTAATGCGTAAAAGGACCTCGGTTCTCTCAATTCCAGTTTAAAGTCCTTTGCATCATACTTATCTGTTATTTCTTTCAGTTCCTTTGACATATCTCCTGTTTTTGACAGAATTGACTCATAAAGGGCTCTGGCTAGGGGCTCTATTTTAGGTATCAGTTCTGCCGCATTTAGGCCTGCTTCCACATATAATTTATTGTAAAACTCAACCAAAACGTCCAACCTAATTCCCAGATCAACCAGGAATCCCATTTCAGCTCTCAGCAATAATTCCACTGGGTTATGTCCCGAATAGCGGTGCTCTTCGACGTCCCTATCTCTCGCCGACGCCGCCAGGTCCCTAACGTAGTCTTTATTCGTTTTAAATGGGAATTCTGGAAAGATCAGCGGGTCTTCGTGTTCAGGTTCCCATAAGGCCGAGATGTGTGAAACAAAGATGAGTACTGCTGTTATTAGTTTCATTTTACCAAATACTACCTTTTATCTGATTATTTAAGGAGGAACAAGCTTTATATCTTATAAATTAAAATTTTATATTTATTATACAGGATCTCCTTTTTTATAAATAAAAATGAGCTAGTTATCAGCAGCGAATCTCTTTATCCTCCCCCATTGATAGATCCATTTTTCCCTTAAACTTACCTCCTTCTCCAGATTCCTTTTACAATTAAACTCCTTTTCACCTTACTTTTGCAAATACTCAACGTTACTAAATTTACTCATCCTTTTATCTACTTTTAAATTATCTAATAACACATATACAAATTACAACTACAATGATTTAAATGTTTCGTTATAGCTTTTAAACAGTTTGATTAGAGTTTCTATTTCCGGCGTGGATGGTTTCAGGCTAGATTCTATGTCTGCGAACATCCTTTTGAGCAAATCCAGGTTTGCTTCCTTAGATCTCTTTGAGAGCAGTACCACTGATGATTCTCCTTCAACTCCGGAATACTTGTAGCTTTCTCGGTAATACATTAGTCCCTGTGTATATATGCTCTTTGCGTATATTTCCTCTGGTTTAACTTTATTTAGTTTAACTTTGTAAGTTCCAATTATTTCATTTGCAACGTCGAAGAAAATGAGAAGTAGGTCATTGAAGACAATTCTATACACATTATCGTTCTGTAGTCTCGAATAGTCCGTAATAAACATTCCGAAGCTACTTTCGAAGTATTTCTTCCATATTTCGAAAGATTGCTCTATGATTTTTAGGGATTCCTTGACTTTCGATTCCACCCTGCCGAGATCTTGATACTCCGACTTATCTATTTCAAACTGGTTTGGATCTATGATCAGTGTGCTTGTCACGTTCGGAAATTCCACCTTTTCACCGAATCCTAGCAGTTTGAGCAGCTCGTTTGTTTTTAGTACCATTTGATCTCTGTGATGTAACAGGGAGAGCTTACTGTTTGACATTTGCGTCGATCTCCTGGCCATAAAGTAGGACGTATATCCTAGGTGGAAGTAAATCGACTCAAAAGTCTTGTAAACCTTCTCCTTGACTTGAGATTCGCTGTAAGTTTTAAACCCTTGGACCGACACGACATCTAGAAATACCGAGAAAACGACCACTGCAAACACTTTAAACTTCATTTTAACCTATATTATATTGTACATTTACTTATTTTAACCTATAATATATATTTAAAATTTATTTTTAAATTTAATTTACACTGATGTGTATGAGAAATTTGGGTGGGGGTTTCTGGAGATTCCTCGTATCTCAAACCATGGAATTAGCTTCAACTGCCCTGTTTACTTCGTAGATGAGCTCCGTCGCTTCTGATCTGATTTGGTTATCCTCTGTTAGGAACCTTTTCTTTATTTCCTGAGTTTTTTTGTTCGTTTTGACCGATGCAAAATGGAAGAAAAATTCCGAAATCAGCATTAGCTTGTTTTTCGGCAGGCTGCTGAACCCCGCGTACAGCTTCCCTATGAATTCCAGCGACAGCAGCCCTTCTACTCCTATTAGACTTACTGATTTAAGTCTGTTTAATGGCTGTTTCTGACTTTTACAACCCTTCTTACTTCCATCTAAATTCCTTTTAAAATTTATTTTTTTTTCACCTAAACCTTCTTGATTCCATTTTATTTCCTTTTTACTTATTATTTTACTTTTATCACTTCCCTTTTCCCCTTTTCTCATCCCCCTTCGGTTCCCAAAAAGCTGACCAAACGCCTGATATATCATCAAGTCCATCACACTCAACGTTCCCAGTGCCAACTTCTCCTCATCAACCTCACTTACTATCTCAAATCTTCCGCATCCACTCGTTACTATTTCCTCCAATTTTTTTTTCGCGTATTCATACTTCCTCAGTTTACTACTTAATCCGTTGTTATTGTTATTAGAGTTATTTATGTTAGTGTTGTTATTATTATTATTATTATTGTTAGTATTACTACTATTGTTATTATTACTATTGTTATTGTTATTATTGTTATTATTGTTACTATTATTGTTATTGTTATTAATGTTATTTATTTCCAATAATACTTTTAACAATTCTATATTTAATTTATTTGTTTGTTTCCTTATTTTTTGCTCTTTTATTGTAAGCCCGTTTGCTATTACAATTATATTTTTTAGAGCCCCCTGTCCTTTTTTTTCTGTTAATAATTCACTTATAAATTCTACCTTTTCCATTAATTTTGTTACTATTTTTAGCACCTTTTCAAACAGATCTAATTCTCCCTCAGTCCAACTCTCCTTTGACCCTAACTTCTCCTCCATTTCAACCACAAACTTTACCGTCATTTCCATATTGTTATTGTTACTGTTACTGATGCTCCTTCCTTCTTCTTCCATATTCTCCAGTATTTGTCCTCCCACCACTTCACTTGCTTTACTTCTGCATTCTAACACATTTACGTACTCGTACAACCTCAATTGCATTAATATTTTTACTATTTCTTTGTATTGTACTACCAAATGTTCATATTTTATCATTATTGCCATCCCGTTTACTACCACCTTTTCCATCATATTTTTATACTTGATCCACTCTTTACTTTCTTCTTCTATTTTTTTTATGATTTCGCTTTCTTTAACTTCCTTGTACACTTTCAGGTACAATGTCGTGTAATTCATATACGTCTTACACTTTCCCAGAGTCTCTTTTGTCAGTTCCGGAAACTTACTCAGTACGTTTCCCATTATATTTTTAGTGTACTTTTTAACTAACATTTTAAACATTTGTTCTTTTGTTTTTATATTTTTTTTACTCCACTCTTTATTCTCACTTCCTCCGTTACTCACCATCAGTCTACTCAACTGTCCCACATATCCCTTATTATTCCCTTTTATCATATTCTCTATGTTGTAAAACCTCACAAACACTCTACTCTCCTCCTCCAGGTCCACTTCTCTCTCTTTCAACTTCATCAGGTGCAGGTTAAACATTATATTTGCGTTATTCATTCTAACCTCTTCAAATTCCTTATATTTTTCCTTAAAATCCAAAACCCATGCTAGAAACATCCCAAATTCCACCTTTTCAACATTTTCCCTACTCAATTCTCCTTTTTTTATGATTTCACATGCCTTTTCAACACTTTTGATCATTTTTTTTTCATACTCCTTACACCCCGTTACTCCCACCACACTCCTAAACACGTTTCTGTACAGTAAAACCTCATCCACCCTCTCTTCCACTCCCTTACTCTTATTTACCTCCTTATTTACACTTTCAGAGTTAAAATTTTCAGGCCTATATTCCATCTCCTCGTACCACTCCTCCATTATTTCCCTCAGTAACCTCCTAAACCCCTCCACAAACACCTGTCTATTCACTTTTACCTTTCTGTATTGATTAATATATTTTTTCCACAATTTTACGAAACTTATTTTTCTTTTTCCCTTGGTTCCTTCCACCATGTAACTCAGTATGTTCCTCACGCTAATTGCGTCTTTTGACACCACTTGCAGATCCAACTTACCAAGTAGCTCCAACACCGCCTCCACCTTTATTTCCGGCCCATAAACTATGTTTTGTACAAACACTATATTTTCATTTACTTCTGTAAGTTTTACCAACGTTTCCGTGCACAAATTCGGCTCAAGCTTCATTACTTCGTACATAACGTCCCATATCACCTTGTTGTCCAGCAGCTTACTCGCCCAACTACATTCCACTTCATTTTTCATTTCTTGGTTCCACAACTCCCTGCTATTACTCGCGTTTTTATATATGAAGTCTAGCCAGTTACACAACATCATCAGGTTTCCCTTACTTCCAATTCCACTGTCGAAGTAGCTCCACCTTATCAGGTTTTGCAGCAGGCCGTAGTACTGGTCTGAGACCACTCCCGTATACGCCCTGATGGCGTTCAGCGAGAACAGATACTTTGAGTCAAAACACAGGGTCGGCATTGCTCCCAGCAGGTACACCCACAGCTCCTTCGAGAACAGTCCCAGGAGCGATCCCGGTACGTCACCAAAGCTTGTGAAGAGTCCCACTTCCTCGGTTCCGAAGATGCTCAGCGCCACCGACAGCCTGCACAGGTTGAAGGTGGCGTTAGAGCTCAGCTCTTCCATTCTCCACTTCTCGCATGATTCGTAGGACTTCCACTTCCTTGTTACCGGTGTACACTCCTCTTTCCCTGATTTTCCGTATTTCTTTTTCGACTCTAAACTCAGGTTGATCAACAGTGCCAGTGTCCTTTGGTAAAACTCCTTAGTTGAGTATCCCGGTCCCAGCTTACTTACTATTGGCGTGAGACCCACACGTGCGTTCTCCTCCAGGAGCTTAGTTACCTCTACGATCAATGGTTCCACACATTCTTCTTCTAGATCCTCCAAAAATTCCTCCAAATGATCCGGCAACGGGTCGTTGAAATACCTCCATATCCTTTCAGATCCGTGATTTCCGTAGTGAACCTCCCCCGACTTAACTGAGAGGAGGTACGACAGTGTCTTCAGGCCCAAGATGAATGACGTATGATCCTTTTCCAGGGATCCTTTCAACTCACTAACAGACGGCCGATCTGTTTTTTTGCTGGATGCCCTCAAAAACTTGAGGTAGGTACACATACTTTTAAAATACTTCCAGCTTACAATAGATACTACATTAAAATTAAATTTCCTCTAATTTACATTCTAGAGTCCATAGCCATAAATTTCAAATATAAAATAGGAATCCCAGAGAAGAATCCAGATAACTGATTTTCCAGATATCAAGAAAGGAATTCATTAACAGTACTAAAATTTATTAAAACACATTGAGATAAAATAAAAAAGCCATTTAAACAAACAACTGATCAAAAACACTCTGAATTTATACAAATTAGTATAAACACATTTGAAAAATAAAGTAAACCCAAACGAAAGAAATCACAAGATATCTCTGTAATAATTATAAAACAATAATATACAATTTAAATAGAACCTTAATTAAAATAGATTCTCTCAAACAGTTTGGTATTTATGTGGCACTATTTGAAGACAACACAGAAAACTATGTTATTTCAGACACATTTTTACCTACTTAAAGAATGATAAATAAAATTATAGATAAATAGCAATATCAAACATTTCTGTAAATAATATCCTTAGTAAAATAAGTATTTAACATGTCCAATGCCGATACATACCAATTTTTACCTTCTTCAACTATTGAAGGGGTTCAACACGATGAAGTCTTACTAAAAGAGAACCCAAACAGATGGGTAATTTTTTAATAAATTAAACTCAATATGTGTAGGTCATGTTTCCTATTGAATTCGATAGCTTCTGGGTAGAATAATTTTTATCTAATTTTCTCAAATACTTCAGGTTATGTATAAAGAAGTTGAAAATAACTTCTGGGCAGCTGAAGATTTCATATTTTCCGAAGATAAACAGTCTCTGGCAAAATTGCCGCAGCCTCTGCTACATTGTCTGAGAAAACTTGTTTCATACCACCTAATGCTGTGAGTTTACAACTATTAATCTCTAAATTAATTTCAGAGATAATACTCTCTCCTGTCGCCCAGCGGATGTCACTTTGGACCTGTTGAGCGATGTGCAAGTTGCCGAGGCAAGGGCCTTTTACGGCTTCCAGCTAACCGACGAAAACGTCCACAGTGAAACTGTGGGCTCCATGTTCCTTACTTTGGGCGGCGAGCTGGACACGACTTCCGTTAGTTACTAATTTTTAATTTATTTCAGGGTGAGGACAAGATATCTTGGCTCTATAGGGAATTAAATGATTCCAAGTGTTTTTTTAAAAAAGTTTTACTTGTTGTTGTCTCTAAGCTGTTGTTCGACTCGAGCTTTGTCGTTCTCAGGGACTTTTTGGTCAGGGAGAAGCTGCTTCCCACCTTCTCGTCCGCTCTCGACTCCATGAAGCGGGACAGACAGATCCACGTCAGATTCGCCTACTGCGTTTTTAGGCTTTTGCACAATAAGATGTTGGATTCCGAGGTTAAGAGGCTCGTTAGCGAGGCCTCAAAACTCGAGTTTGATTTTTGCTCCAGGGCTCTTCCTCTAGATTTTATGAACCTGAAACCTGGTTAGTTTATCCTTCTCTCAATTACTCAGAGCACTTGAAGTCCTATGTGGAATCTTGCGCAAACAATGTCCTTCTGGTTTCTCACTACGAGCCTCTCTACAAACCCGATTTAAAGGTCGACTGGCTGGTTGAGCCCACTGTAGACCTAAACATTAAGAGGCACATTCCCAAAAAGTTTGACAAGAACAAGGTTGACACTTCAAACGACATTAAATTCGACGAAGACTTTTAATTTAGTATCGAATACGTATGCATTAATTTATATTGATTGAGTATTTATACAAAGCTTTTAACCTCGAAGAAGGAGCTGATGTGGTAGATCTGGTAGCAGCAGAGACCGATGACCACGGCCATCTGAATTATGGACCAGGTGATGATCCTCGAGTTCATCTTGTTTATTATCTTGGACAGGAGGTACTCGCGGGTGCTGTAGGCCTCCATTCTCTCCATTATTTCCCTGGTCTATAAAAAATGTCGTAAGTTAAACTTACTGTGGCCAGGAGTCTCTCGGAATACGATATTACGCCCTTCAGGTCCTCGACTGTCGACAGACTGTTCATTCCCTTGTTAATCAGAGTCTCCACTCTGAACGAGATGACGTAGGTAACCGGGCTCGAGTGGTCGTTGGTGATACAGAGGGCATAGAAGCCATTTTGTAAAACCTGAATAAGTTTAACACATTAAGGGGAAAAGATCAACTAACGTTGTAATTTAAATTAGAAAAATCAAGCGATGGAATAGCGTTATCAATTTTATCCTTAATCAGATTAGTTTGAACGTAGTAGAGGCCCAATTCAGGGTTGGCATCCGAGGGAACGAATCCCACAGACCTAAGTAAAAGTTAAAAAAAGCCACAAATAATCAATACCCTATTATCTTATCGCCCTTGGAAGCGTTTGAGACGAAACAACGGCGTTCTCTGGGACTTAGGGTGACACTTATAGCGTGTATCTGTATTGAAAGACAACAAAAGAAGATTATATAAAAAACATTTATTTTAAATTTTGAAGAGGGACACATTGTTCCCTTATATGGATATTCTACATTTAAAAAATTAAAACATAGTTGTGGAGATGTATTTTGAGTACGTAACTAGTGGTGCTGATTTCATTTAATAGATAATTTTTTTAACACATTTACTATTTAAAAGACAAATAAAAACATTTAAATTTAATAAAATATAATATCATTTTAAAATCAAATCCTTTCATCATAAATTGGTTCAATGTCTCCGGCCATAAAAAAACAACGCTCTCCTAACACTTTGAAAAATTTCCCAAATACTTTTTTACCTTCGTTACCAAAAAACACATTTTATAATGACATATGAGGTGGAAGGCTGTTTAAACCTGGAAAACGCCGAATCACTTTTGTTAAAAGCCAAAATCGCAGAAAATGACTCCGAAATTCAAAATTTGATCTTTAAAACTGAAACTTCCATCAATGATCTGTTTACAGACAGCTACCCTAACAAGCCTAATCCTGCAATATACAAGGTAAGTATTTAGTAATCTCAACCTTCTCAGACTCTCAACAACGCCTTAACGATTCTGAAGGACAAAAATCTCAAGAATTTCACTCAAAACAAGTTTTCCTTTAAGAATAAAAGGGACAAACCTCCAGCTAAAAAGGAAGTTGAGAAAGTTAAGCTGGAAGAGAAAAAAGAGGAACTTCCAAGTGATCCAGAATTTCAATATGATGAAAACTGTACCATAAAAAACTTTAGAGATAAAAGGTACTTTGTAACTAATCACTGGGTTTAGGATTTTTAAATTTCGGCGTACGGAGAAGATGGGAAGATCTCACATGGAGAACATCGTGAGTTTAACTGATTTAAGCGTGTGTAGGAAAACTGTCAAATAGTACTCTTAAACGTTGTGGAATCCTCGTTCATCTACAACGTAAGGAACTCGATTATATGGTAAGCTAAAGAGTCAAACATAAGCAATTCAAATCCAGGCTTTCGGTCTCGAAGTCCTCCACTATGTTGGAGAACGTTTCTGACTCTGTGGTCATCACTTGCTCGCGACAGCTTAGAATTTCCAACTGCAAAAACGTCAAATTTTTCATAAATACAGTCACACCTCCAATAATCGAGATGTAAGTCTTCGATATTCTCAAGTTTTAGTTGAAAATTAAGTAAATAGACTGACTTAAACTGCAGGTCAACCAAGCTGACATTCTCCCCTAACCACCTGAGTTACCCCGGATTTGACCATCATCTGGAGGTAACGTTGAGATAATTGTAAAAGGTTTTTAGATGTCAGGTTTAAAGGGCGAATTCCTGGAGAATCAGAGCCTGGTAAGGGACTTCAGTTGGCACCTTACCACTAAATCCCCTAATTGGGAAACTTTGGAGAAAAGGCCGGAACACCTGGCAACAATAATCAAGTTAAGTGATGAATCTGGAAAAAATAGTGAAACATTTTCAGAAAATGATTGGAAAAATTTGGAAACGCTTTAACCCATCCCCCACCAGCTTTAATTTCCTTTAAGTATCTTATATGTATTTAATTGAACTCGAATGTCAGATCATGTAACTCTACAAAATGAGATCCGTTCCCTGGTCCAGGAACGGAAATCATTAAACCTGCTTCTCAAGAGGTTAAGCAACCAGATGAGTAACTTCAACGGTAGGTTTATAGCCCCTAATTCACCAATAATCAGATGGAGACTCTAACAACCTTTTGTCCTCAAAGTTTTTACCTCAAACTTCAGTAGATTCTAAAAGAAGACTAAAGGTAAGCGTTCATTATTCTTTTAAAACGAAAAAGTCTCAGGAAGGAGAAAATTTCAAGGACTATGAACCCGAAAAAAGACCGAAGGTCGAAGATGACTCTGAAACGGTCCACCGGCATAAAAGGCTCATGAAAGTGGGCCTCTTCGGCTACCTTCAGAAGGCGAAGGAGGCCTTAGTCAAGGAAAAGGACGACGAAAGCGTAATTTTATAAAAAAATTAAAAATTTTAGGTTATGAAACACATTGAAAAGGAGAAGCTGATAGACACTAAGCTTGAAGAACGGCAGAAGGAGCAGTCCTCACTGCTAGCCAAAGACGTCGAGGTAAGTTGGCTGCAAATAACACTTCTCAGGAGCAGTTCAACGCCAACAAGGAGAAGTTGGAACTTTTGGAGGCTACTTTGTCTGAGAAACAAACTCAACTGATGGTATTTTTAAAAATTTTATTTCCCTTTAGAGACTGAAGCTGAAGGAGCACTACGAGAGCATGGGCAACTTCATCGCGACCTCCACACAGCCTACCATCTTCTGGGTCCCCTACAAGTTCAATCACCACCTGACTTCGCTCAGAGACGCAACCAGGAACTTTGTGAAAAAGAAAATTGACATTATCGAGGCCACAGACTACTCAAACTGAGATTTAAACCTAATGTACTAAAATGGTATACATGGACACTAAATTAGCCTTATTTCGGCACTTGATCGATTACCCAGGCCCTGATGGCCTGAATAACGTCTTTACAATCAGGAAAATCTAAAAGTAAGTGTGAACTTGATGATTACCGCATTCGTCGAACTTGAGGGCGAACGATTCCCTGTTTAGGTGGAAGGAACTTTCATTAAACTTTTTATTCAGATAGTCAATTAAGTCTGCATTCAGCATGTCGGAATAAATGTACACATTCTCTACAAGGTTGTCCCTGACGTCCAGACAGAACTCGACGCTTCCGAAGTCGAACCTGTTCTTGAAGGTCTTGGGGTCCATAAGCCTCTTTCCAAAAATCCACTTCTTGTCCTAAGATCTCATAAACTCACCACCTTACAGTTAACTTGTCGAAACAGTCCCTGAACGAGGTTTCTTTGCAGAACTCGGAGTTGTAGTCGACCTCGAAAACCTGGATAATACTGAAATTTCTGACGTTACCTCCTTATCTGGCACATTGAAGGCCTCCATTGACTCCTCAACGATTGCGTTGCAAACCTGGAAAAAGTTAAAATAGAAGAGAAACCTCTTCGTGGGTTATGTCTGGCTTAAACTGGGCCAAGTTGGTGACTCTGGACTCCACGCTTTTGACGTTGTGCTTCTGAATTAAATTGAGCTTACACAATCTCACCGCCAGTTTAGACTTTTCAGGCGTCAGGTATTTGTCCAGAGATCCCTTGTTTATGTTTATGAGCAGAGTGCCTAAATCAAGTTATAAAGTTAGTTAGAACCGTGGTGAAGGGCTGCGTTTGGAAGGACCTTGAAGGCTGCTCCTGAGAACTATGGGTGTGAGAAACACAAAAATTACCTTGAGTCCGTTTACACATAGGTCGTTTCTGCCTGTGGGCTCGCACTTCTGACCTAATGGAAATTACTGGGAAAATCTTACCGATGAGCTTGGTCAGGGCTGCACATATGAGTTCGGAGTTCTTCTGGAAGTTGTGGTTGGTGGAATCCGTGATGAAAGTGAAGCAGGTGTTTCCCAAATCCTGGAATTTAAACTCGGGCAAATAGAGGTACCTGGTAAACCGCTCCTCCTCCGGTGAATCTGCGCACTATCTTGACATCGTCCTTGATATTATCCAGGTTACACTCAGACCACACATTCTGGTTCCTTCCTACTATTACACAGGGAGAATTTCTCCAGAGATATATCAGGGGGGCGTTTGGGCCAAATTTACTCGACCTTCCACTTCCGTACGAAGAAAGAAGGTAGTTTTCCAGTGATAGGTTGAAGTAAATGTCAGTTTCCTTGGAGAAAACCACTGATAAATTCCTGTACAATGTCTTAGAGGTTGTTGATATTGGAATCTTTGATAATTTACAAACACTATTCATTATATTTAAAAAAAATTATTAATAATTTTTTTAAAATATAATTAAGTGTGTTTCATTTAACTCAAATAAAAATCAGATTCACTTATGCATCAAGGCCTCTTTAGCTCAGTCGGTAGAGCGCCAGACTTTTAATCTGGTGGTCAGGGGTTCGAGCCCCCTAGGAGGCTTCTCTTTTTTTAATTTAATTACTAGACGCGTATTTAAAATTTACAAAAATATTACTCTGTTATTATTACGCTATTATTGTATGCGCATTTTACGTATTTTACTTCCGATTCTTCTGAACCTTGCGACCTGTGTGTCACTTTCACTCTTTCCGGCGTTATAAAGTTCGATTTTTCTGAGGAAGGTTTATAAATTAGTTTATTTTATCCACTAACTATTAATATTGATTTGATTTTCGCTGTTTCCTCCCCAGGCCCACACTTTGTTGCTCTCGGTCACTGCCATACAGTGTGTGGTTCCACATGTCACAAATTTACACTTAGATGGATCCGGTATTTTAACTTTTCTTGCCGCGTGTGTTATTGGGTCTAGACTTCCACATTGTCCTATTTTATTCTTTCCGCTTGACAGTATTAGGTCCTCTCCCGGTCTGACATGATTTAGTCATTATTTTTTAAAAATTACCTTCCTTCTTTTGGAATCATAGTGATTATCGTAAATCCGTCTCCTGCTGCTAGATTTATGTTAGAATTTTTTATATTTTCCTTAAATTTGTTAAGGAAGATATGGTCATTCGCCTTGACTGGCACGTATTGTATGTGTCTAAATTTTCTTTTTATCTCATTTTTACCTTTCATCGTGCCCGTATTCAACCAAACACAACTCAACATTGTCTGCGTTCCAATTTTAATTTTTATTTTTTACCTTTTGGAAAAAAATAGTCCTTATAGTACCTGTGCTGTATAAGAGACCTTCCTCTACTATCTCCGAAAAAAAGTTGAATCGACGAATCATCTCCAAATCTGGTTATTTTATTTTTACTAAACTCACGAGTATATGTTGTTTTCTGAGTCTACGCATATCGTGTGTGTCAGTCCGCACACTACGTCCTTAACCTTAACGTCCTCTTTGAATCTAACCTATTTATTTTATGAATTTTACTCATTACTTTTTTCAAATCTATCGTTTCGTCTTTCCTTTCTACCACTGGTGGGTAAACTATGAACGTGTTATCGTTTTTAACTTCCGAAGGCTTAGTTCCACACTGTCCGAATTCGTTGTTTCCTGAGCAATCTACGAATCAACTTTCATAACCTACACAGGCTTCCGTCGTCTGATATAAATGCTGCGTGATTCTTCCCTATGCTCATTTTAACTATTTTGGGGTGGTTGAATAGGACGTTGTTTGAGAATCCTCCAAGCGACTCCACTTTTGGGTCCTTTTTTCCCGACAGTACCCGGTCCACTTCCCTAACAACGCACACTGAAAACCATTTATTTTTAACCCTTTACCATTTCCGTCTCTCTTCAGAAAGAACACTTCATTGTTGGAGCACTAATTTTGTGTGAAATGTCTGGCTTACTTGACAGTCAACTACTCCGTATAATCTACATAACAAAAATGGTTTCACGTAATCTGAATCTCCGTTCGCTTTCCCATCCAAAGCTCCTGAATCCTCTTCCCCTTTAGTATTTCCCCAAAGGTACACACGGTTCGATTCGTCTACGGCCACCCCGAATGAGGGACCGAAACCAACACATTTCCAAGAATTGTTACCTGAATCAAGAGATAACTCAGGAGCTGTCTTACACATACCTTCAAACAGAGGGTGATTAAAGGACCCTTCCGGGAGGGATAAGCTGGATCCAAACAGATAAACTTTCTAAAAAAATAAAATTTATAAGAAAAGAGACTAATTCGACTCACTTGCGATTTCCTTTTCTTTTCAAGGGATTGACAAAAGACAACGGAGGTTGAAAGCTTTACGAAAGGAAGGGCAATATACCTAATTTTGGTATATTTTAGGAAATGTTTTAGTGAAACCATGAATAAACTACATTATAACAAAAAATAAATAATATAAAATAAAGTTGTTGTGTTTAATTTGTGGAATCCTCACGAGATAGTGCTACTGAGTCACTTTATTTTAATTTAAAAATGTACACTATTTTAAACTCAATTTAAATCGCATAAAATATTTTAATACTTAGCCTTTCTAATGAGTGATTTGACAAAAGATGAGATTTTGAGAAGTAATAGGCAACAATGGTCATCATCCTCTAAAATCGAAGCCGAGGGACTAGAATGGCTCTACAATGACCCAACTGCCCAGAAAACAAATGAAGAGAAACTGGTATGAGCTTATTATTAGTTATAATACCATTTTTTAGGAATCCTACCTTCTGGGAGAGAGCATACCAGGGGCCAGGGGAGAATTACAGAAAACAGACGAACTTGAGGGCTCTACCCTTGGATCTCTCCTGAGAGATGAGACCTCCACCCGGGTTTACGAGCAAACCCTGAACAAGTTCAGAGAAGATCCCCTCTTTGTAATCAAGAAACTCGAGATGCACCAAAAACAAGTTAGAGATAAATATTCTACAATCGCAAGCAATTATGATAAAAAAAAGAGGGAATTATCAAGGCAAAGAGACAGTGAACATAGAGATAGAGACAGGCACAGAAGAGATAGGCACCGTGATCACTCCCGCAGGGACTCTCCAGATCGTAGGTCTGATAGACACAGGAAATCCGAGGATCGCCACAGAGAGTATCGCAGAAGAGAACGCAGATCCAGGGATAGGAGCCCAGATCGCCGAGATTCCAGGAGAAAAGCCTCAAGGTCTAGGTCCAGATCCCCTGAACCAGAACCTAAGAAAGTCAAGGGACCGGAAAGACCCAAAAAGTACAACCCTTTAAAGTACGCTTTCGGGGTAAACGACGACATTTCCCCTCCAGACGCCATACTTGAAACTGCAAGGAGGAAGCAGTTGGAGTCCAAGGCCCGAGAACAGGAAAGTTTGAACTCTTCAAAGGTCGAAAGGGATGAGAAGTCCCTTTTGGAGGAGATGAAGCAGCATGGGTCTTCCCACATAAAGGAGAAAATAAAAAATATTTCAGAATTAGATTTAATGGAGAGTATGCTAGAAAAGGACCAGTCAAAACCGAAGGTAGACTACATCTCCAAGGTTAAACGCGACGCCTTTGAGGGCGCAAACATGGCAGAAATGATTAGACGGAAGGCCTCGAAGCAGCAAGATCCCTTTAACGAGAGCATATAACAAATATTTTTAAACACATTTAATGTATTATAATCCATTTAATTTCCTTTTAAAAACCAGTATGTTGTATTCGAAGGGAGAGTAACCGCAGTGCCTCCAGCCCCTAGACATCCTGATCCCCAGCGACCGCCACTCCCACTCCTCGAGGAGCCTGGACCTAAAACACGAAAGGTCCCCGGAATTAAACAGCGGATGATCCCTGGGTAGAGCCACCCATCTAAATTTACTCGATGAATTTCATTTTTCAATACCTCATTTCATTTTCAGAGTCATTTGTCCTCTGGGAGTACTGAATGTTCATCGTTAGGTGCGGGTCAACTTCTGGAGACTGAGCGTGAGCGTAACTTGACATGAACACAGACTGATAAACTATTATTTTACATTTAAACACTTCATTCTTTAAAATTTCCAGGTGGAAAACATCGTTGAAAAATTATTCACCTGTTTAGGCAGGCCTACTGGAGGCCCTCTCCAGGGTCCTCACACACCTCTTTTTCACATCCTCAAGGAGGTCGGAGTAAAGGTTGAAGCCCTTAACCACCACCTTGTTTATGATTGCCTGCTTTGCGGCGTCGTTATGGACTGGAACCTGAAATGCGTAAACTGGGCAGAAGGAGAACTTGCTTCCGATCTCAGCCTGGACTATGTCGTTGGGCACAATGGGTCCTATTCCCCCGTGAACCAGGGGAATCCTGACGTTGTACTCCTTCTCCAGTAACTCAAATCCGTCGAGAATTGAGTCAAAAGTCCCCAAGTAGTTGGCCCTGAGGATCACCGGAACCACTGGGTTCCCTATCCCCTCAGTTGTCAGTTTTTCGTAAGATTCTTCAGACTGTTCAACCTTTTCCTTTTTATTTTCCTTCTGATCTTGGCCAACTTTCAATTTTGTCCTCCAACGTTCCTTCAACTTCTCGTTGTGCTCCCTAGCACTCGAGGACCACTCATCTTCCTCCAGGGGCTTCAGGTATATTGACGTCAAGTGCCTAAAATTTTCAATTTCAATTTATTATATTTTATTCAATAAATCTAATTTTATTAAATCTTACTCTTCAATATCCACAACTTTATCCTTGAACTGTTCTTCTGGAACTTCTTCAGGCTCAATTTCAGATTTCGTTTCAGTTTCGATTTCTGGGTAAACCGACTCCTGAGTCTACAAATGGTAATTGATAAACACAAACCTTTAGGGAAGTTGCCCAGGGGGTGTTTAGCGGAGGTCCCTTTACTTGGGAAGACTTGAGTATCTGGATTTGCTTTCTGTACTGACTGAGTCTGAATGCCTCGTGTTGAGGCAGGGCTATTATCAGGTCGTCGATGCTGGTTCCGTCCAGGTCCTTCAGACCGGTTATGTAAACTGACCTCCCTACTTCCACCGACTCTATTTTATCGTTTGCCGAAATCCCTTCCTTGGCCATGTATATTCCTGATATTCTTCCGTATGAAGTGCCTGCCACAAAGTAGTTTCCCTCAACGAGAGCTCCACTTCTAACCACCACTGTCAGCACTATTCCCAACGACTGCGATTTTGATATCTCAAGTATGAATCCCACTCCCTTTGGCGGAAGTCCTGAGGACACTAAACAGTTAGGCCTCCTTATGTACTTTTCATAATTTTTTATTTGATCTCCTCCAAAATCCTCCATTCTTGTTGAATTTACGGGAAGGTTTGGTCCTATGTTCCTCTTTATGAGCTCAATGAGTTCCTTCAGGTTTACTCCTTTCAGGGCACTCACTGGAACTAAGTTTTCTATTTCTTTTCTAAAGTCTCTTTTTATCACTCCCGATTCATACATAAGGTTACATTCTAGCAGGAGCTCCGATTTAACCAGTTCCACGTCACAGTACTCAAGGTCTATTTTATTTACGCAAAATACCACTGGCACGTTGAACTTGTCCGCTTGCAGAATGACGTCCCTAGTCCTTATTTCAGCCCCTTCTGCCGAAACAACCACCAGAGCAAGGTCCGACAGGTGTATTGCTCTTCCTCTGATCACGTCGAACAGAAAGTCTCCTGGAGTGTCTAGGAAGGTCGCTGAAAACTGGTCTCGGTTAGTGACTGTGGTTGCTACAAGGTGCTGAGTCTTTGGCGAATGCTCTCTATTTGAAACGTTTAAGCCTGAAAATTGTCACTGTCAAACTCCAAACCTGTAATCTTCTCAATTAGGGTGGTCTTTCCGTGGTCGTTGTGTCCGATGACTGATATCACGGGAATGGAATTCCTGGATTTAGGTATCTAAATTTAATATTATACTTATAAATCTCTTACTTCTTCAAGATTAGGCTCCGGATTCACTTTTATGGGCTTAAATCCCAAGTAGTGACTCAGATAGGCTGCCGTTTCGTAGGGGACTATCACATTTCTTTTGTTTCTACACACATTACGTAAATTCAGAAATCTTACATGTTTTCAAACACTCTCCCGTGCGAGTCGGTCCAGGCGTACTTGGTCCTCCCAACCGACACCTTGGCCGTCCTGAAACAGGAAACGTAGTCCGAGTTAAGCATCAGTCTAAGTTCCTTCAAATAGGTTATTTCTTGAGATTCTTACGCTTATTGAGATGTAGGGAGGAAGGAGTATCTCTGGCAACCTCTGCGATCTCCCCTTCGTGAGAACCTTTCTGAAGGAGGTCCTTCCTATGGGAAGGTACTTCCCTCGGTATGCGAGGTGTAAACTTTTAAAGATCATGAGTCATTATGAGATAAAATTAAAAATATAATTAACATGTTAATAAAATATAAAAAATTATGTGAATGAGCACTCTTCGAAGAATCTGTGGATTGATTTGGGCGACGTCACCTGCGGCGCGTATTCAAATTCTGGGAGGGTTACACATTTAAATGAAAATGGCTGACTTTTAACCGTTTTAAGTCTTCCTTCAATCCTGGGACTTGGCATCTCATACCTTCCCGCGGAAATTGTGCTGGAGGCGTCAGAGCTGACGTCGGGTATTTCCGCTTTATGGTCTGAGTCATGAACCAGTTCTAATTTTAGTTTATCAGGTTCATTTTTTGGCGATAATTCATTTTTTTTTGAGAAACATTTGTCGTAAATCAGTGATGAATCTTCCTTGATTTTTCTAAGGGCTTTTGACACATTTTTAAAGTCCTGAACCGGCTCCACGAACGTTGGCTTTCTGCTTTCCGGTTTACTGGCACCAACGTTTCCTACTTTTAGGGAGCCGTATTCTGACATTCTGTTCGACTTAAATTCTTGAGGCAGTTTCGGAGGCTGAGGCAGCACAAAGTTCTGGTCGATACCGAAGTAGGATAAATCGACTCTGTGGTTTCTGGAAACAGCTCTCTTCAGCTTCGCCGTCCACAGCAGGGCCATGTTTCTCGACTCACTGGTGAAAACCCAGAACCTTATTTGCCCTTTCTTCTTTTCAACTATCTCAAATCCGTTCGGAGAGCCTACTCTTATCAGTTTAGACACGTCCGTTAGGTCCTCCTCGTCCAACGACTTAACCGTTACCGCACTCAGGTCTATCTTTGACTCTATTGGGGAGAGTTCAAAGTGTGAGTCTGAGCTGTAAACGTACAAATACTGGTCCCTCAGGGTCACTGCCCTTTTACGAGGTATTCTGTGCACGTAGTCCTTTCTCGTGAACACTCCCCTCAGTTCACTGTAGTCGTCAATGTTGACCTCCTCGGGCTGACTCAGGTTGACGGGTGAACCAGTCTCCTCAGGCTGAGACTCCGATTCAAGAACTGACTCTATTGCTGATGCCGCCTTATTGGTCTGTTCACTAATTTGGTTAAAAATTGAGGTCATTTCCTCGCATCTGCTGGTTATTCTGTAATCTACATCTGACAACAGGTTTGGAAGGTTTCCCACGTTCAACTGCCAATGAGGCACCTCCAAGGCCAGATCCGGCAAATCTTCATTCTGGTAAAGCAGCTTTTCAAAGTTTGCCCTAAGCTCCACAAACGCGTTAAGAGCCAGCCCCGGGTCCTTCAGGTTATTTAGTCTCTTCAGCTGGTCTATTTTTCCCACGATATACTTGTTGTAGGTCGTACTAAGATTGAACAGGCGATTCAAATTACTGGTTCCAACCTGTTGTAAGTTCTTTATTTCCCCCTCCACCAGCCTCTTCTTAACCTTCATGGCATCCAGAACCCCCTGAACTGCACAGTTCAGTGACCGATTGTTTGACTGAACTGAAGCCTCGGTCATTCGGCCCAGTTGGTCAAGCTCCGAGAGGAAGGGCGACATTGCGTTGTGGCGGTCTACCAGGGCCGCCAGGCAGTCGTTCATGAACTCCTTGACCTCGGTCACCGCTGTCTCAAGTTCCACCACTTTGTGGTTTAACCCAGGGGCCTTGTGCTCCTCGAATGAGCACAGCTCACAGACCGGCAGATACTGACAGGTGACGCAGGCGTACTTCATCTCCTGCTTCGGGTGTTTCTCGCACTTTTCGTAAGAGTGTCCGGCAGACTCACTGTTTATGGAAATGCTAAGGTCAACATTTTCATCGGAATCCTTGTAAAACTGAGCTAGCTTATCCGTTTTTGTCGTGTAAAGGGGATGCGACTTGAACAGGACGTCCGAGTGAACGTTGTTGGCGCAGATTCCGCAGTAGTAGAACATGCAAACGTCGCACCGAACTGAGGCTATTGAGACGAAACACCTTCCGCAGAGGTGTATGTCCTCCGGACAGGGCGATGCCGAGACTTGCATTCTCTCCTTTTCCACCTCGATTCCCACGGGGACCTCTCGGGGCTCCACCGTCCCGAAATGGCCCTTTGTAAGTTCACTCAGGTAGTCAACGTCTAGTTTCGGCTGTTTAAGATCATTTTTATAAAATCCCTCGTTATATCTGAGCTCTTTTTGCTGGAGTTGAGAGTCGTATGAAACCAGATTTGAGTGATCGAATTCGGGGTCCCTGAGTTTTGAAGGTTCTTCGAAAACATCCAAAACTTTTCCGAAGGAATTGATTACTTTCTCCGTGAGTTGGGGAACCCTCTTGGATCCTTCATCCATATTATTTAAAAAAAAGGGAAGTTCGAGTTTAAGGTCATTGTGTATGTTTAAATTTGGGTATGCAGGGGCCTTAGTCTGACCTCCGGCCATTTTTACAACTGAATTATTATTATGTGCTGTCAAATATTTTACAAATTTAAATTAAAACTAAAGAAGGCTTTTATTTTTGTTCCTCAATAGAGGTGTGTTAGAAAGTCCCTATAAATACACGGGGATTTCAATACACATAGAATCAGGCCACAGATATATTAAACAACTAGTTACTCGTTATATATATTACACATAGACATTTCGATAACGATTTAAATAAGTGCACTTAAGTTTAATGTGCGTGTAGGGCCATGACCATTATTGACAATAAAGTTACAAATTTAGGTCCATAATTTTCAGATTTTATACAGCTTCCTTAAAGGAAAATTTTACTAGGATTCCTATTAAAATTAATGAATTTCAATTATGATATCTCCAAGTAAAAAATTTCTCAATCTGTCTACTTCTCCTTTCCCTTAATTAGTGATCTTGAATAACATTTGTGGAAATATTTAACATTTATAAAATAGACTACATTTAATTTGAGGTTAATTTTATGTCTTTTGACAAATGCTACTAAACCAGTCTTCCAGCTCCTTTGATATCATTGGAATGAAAGAGGGGGCCATTATCTCGTGGTCTTTTCCCAAAAATTCTACCAATTTTACGGCTCCCTTCATCAGGGATAAAACTTTTCTTACAGACTAAAAATGATTAAATATTAAAAGAACTAACCTTCAAAGGGGCAATTGTGTCAAATTCTGAGTGAAGAAACAATGTTTTAAGATCTTCAGGATACTTTTTAATTTCCCTCACAGCTTTTCTATATACGTCCATCGGTGTTCGG